>APFE031255229.1:124198-149233 GCA_000404065.3 Pinus taeda | reverse complement strand
ATAGTGTCCCAAGACACAAGAAGAGGAAGAGGACATGTCCCGTGTTCCATATGCAAGTGCAGTCGGTAGCCTGATGTATGTGATGGTCTATACTAGACCAAACATTGCACATGCAGTGGGAGTATTGAGCAGATTTATGTCAAAACCATGGAAAGAGCACTAGACAACAATGAATCGGGTTTTCAGGTATTTGCGTGGCACTAGTGATTATGGTTTGTGCTACCAAGGAAGACCAGGATTGGACAAAGCGGTGGATATTCATGGCTTTGTTGATGCAGACTAGGCTGGAGATCTGGATCAGAGAAGATCTACAAGTGGGTATGTGCTTAACCTATTTGGAGGTGTAGTCAGATGGATGAGTAACAAACAATCTGTAGTGGCACTATCAACTACAGAGGCAAAATACATGGCAGCCACTCATGCAAGCAAGGAAGCAGTTCGGTTGTAGAGATTGTGTTCAAATATGGGGTTAGTACAGGGAGCTATGAGGATAGACTGTGACAGCCAAAGTGCAATTTTCTTAGCAAAGAACCCTACATATCATTCAAAGACAAAGCTCAGTGATTTTCAATATCACTTTGTGAGGGATATGATAGAAGACAAAAAGGTGTTGTTGGTAAAGGTAGACACTTTGAACAATACTACAGATGCATTGACAAAATCTATGAGCTTTGAAAAGTTCTCTTGGTGTAGAGAAACAATGGGCATTGCAAGGTTGGATAAATGACTAATCTCTCTTGTGGCCCTTTGTGGAAAGAAAACAACAAGTGAGAGAATGTTGGGTTGTGTTATATTCTTTCCACAACTAGCCCACGTAGTTAACTGGGGGGTTAGAAGGGGGGTGGAGCCCCCCCTTCGTTGTGTTGATTGCGTAGCGGGGTGAGTCATATGGGGTTTGAGGGGTGCAGGCAACCCCACTCTATGGGGTCCGAGGTAGTGCCCTGGAAAATTTTGGTTTTGGACCCTATGTTAGGTTGGGTGGACCTACCTATGGTTTTGTGCATGATTTTCGCACATGGTTTTGGACACGATGGTTTTCGGTCCATGGTTTTGGACCCAATGGTTTTCGGTCCATGGTTTTGGACCCAATGGCTTTCGGTCCATGGTTTTGGACCCAATGGTTTTCGGTCCATGGTATTAGATTCTTCGACATGTATAAATATGTATTGTAACATTGAAAGGAACATAATGAAAAATCAAGCTGGTAGTCCCGGTTTTGGGATCCAGGGGAAAATATCTGTGTATATGTGTTTTATGTGTTATGCTCTCGCATTTTTTATTTTCTATGTTTTTGAATTCGTATGCAGTTAATTTCTGTATGGGGTTAAAACCTACATGTGCTTGTCAAGTGAGCCATATGATTTGTACGTTTTCTTGTAGACCCACTTGCAGCCAATTGTTTTGGTTCCAAATGGAGGGTCCACCATCTTCCATGTTCCATTCTTTATGAGAGCATCATACTCCTTCTATATTAGTTCTTTACATTCATCCTGAGAAGCATATTATTTAAAGGAAGTTGGTTCAAATTTAGTAGAAAAATTCAATTCACAATCATATGAAACATCCACATCATCAACTGAATCAAAATTATTTACATCACCTCCATCTTATATAGTGCAACTTCTGGTTCTTATCTTTCTGACCTCATCAAGTTGAACACTTTTAAGTGTTTTCCTGATCCATTTTTGGGGACCTTTATGAGATTCTATTGATTGCAATCGAGCTACATCAAGATTCAACCTTCCAATTCTCTCAATCACATCACTTAAATGCTCTTCCTGATTCGAAGAAGTGGCTAATCTTCATGAGGTGGACACAATGCTTTAGAAGGAGATTCCATAAATTTACCCAATATATGGATACCCCATTCAATATGTGGAATCTCGTTATCAAAATAATGATAATATTTTGCATGATTGGCTCTATCCAAATGATCAAGTTGTTGCTCAATGGTGTTGTCAATCTTGGATGATTCAAGAAAAAAACATCTCTAGACAATACAAACTTCTTATTTACCTCATTGTAAGGACTATATACATTTATGGTATCGTAATACCCCAAGAAGATGCATTTCTGACTCCTTGCATCAAGCTTTCTTCTTTGTTCCTTAGGAATTAAGGCATAGTCAGTGGAACCAAATATCCTATGATGCCTTACCAAAGAAATGTGGCCATACCACATTTCATAAGGAGCCTTATTTTTTAGAGCATGAGATGGACATATGTTTTTGACATATATTGCACATAGATTTGCATCATCCCAAAACATCAACTTTACAATTTTTTAAAAGATCATGGAGCGGACCATATTTAAAATAAACCTATTCATTCTTTTAGCTACACCATTTTGTTGAGGATTATATGGAACGTTAATTTGATGTTGAATTCTATGTTGGCGAGATAGTTTTCAAGTTAATTAGAAGTACATTCTTTTCCATTATCAGTATGAAGGGATTCAATATGTGATTATGCATCATTTTCAATTCATGCATGAAAATCCTGAAAATTTCAAAAGCTTTTGATTTACATTTCAACAAGTATACGCAACACGTTCTAGTGTAATAATCAATAAAAGTTATCTTATATCTGTTTCCATTTGCAAAAGGAACAGACATAGGGCCACACAAATCAGAATGAATCAGTGGAAGCTTTTTACGTGTTCTGGAATTGGAATCATGAAATGATTGTTTGTTATGTTTTCTGAGGATACGAGCATCACATTGCTTTAGTTTCCTTGGATTAGTTGGCAAACCAAAACACCATTTATTTTCAACAAACGAAGACTATCATAATTAAGATGTCTAAATTTTCACACCATAGAAGACCGAGTTCTTTTAGAAGAATCGTGTGACTAATTTTTCATATTTTCACAATGGATCGTAACTCTCCTTTCACAATGGTAAACTTCAATTTTTACCCTAAAAATATCCACCTCAACACTATTTTCTATTATTATTTGAACTTTATTTGTCCCTGATCATAAATGGATTGTCCACTTGAAACCTTGAAAATTCAAAATTTTATACATAGTTTAACATAGTATTTTTGTATATAATATATTTTTGTTGAATATTTAGTAATAGTTAATATAGAATATTGGTATATTTAAAAATATTATTTTGATTGAAAAATATATATAATTGGTCAAGATCTTGTGCTTCTTAGTTACAAGGATGAGGGTCATGGTCTAAGACATAAAATATTTAAATAACATAAAAATCCCCTTCTATCATTAATGAATTATTTTAGGTGGCATAATTTTCTTTAAATAAAGATGATAAGTTAATCCCAATAATAATATCCCCTTCACTATCGGTTAAAAAAATCAAACAAACAAAACATACATACAAACCTTGAAAACAATAACTGGAAACTTGAACGAATGAGGGGGAGGCACGATGATGAAGCTCTCGAATATTCTGCCTAGCAAGCATTTAGGGTAATTTTTCTCAGTTTTCTGCAGGCTCACCATTTACCCCACAGACCTTTGGCTAGCTCTCCGACTGCGTTTGTTCCCTTTGCTGCTGCCTTCTGTCACTGGCGATCACGGTGTTGTTTCCCTGCTGAATATGGAAGAAGACATGGACTTCGAGGAGGTGGATTACTCACCGGACCCATTTCCCGAACAGCCTATTTTTGGAAGCCCTAACCCTAACCCGACGTTTTATGTTTCCCCTTCAGCTTCTATATCTACTCCATCCTGCTCCACCCTGGTGGTCACCCTCCCTGGTCTCACAGCATCCTCCCTTCATTTTGAAACCCTCTCTATAGACTCACCTGCTTTGGATTGTCCGTCGCTCTCCCCTGGTACTCTTCACCTGCTCGCCGCAGTCTCACCACCCTCGCCCTCGTTTGAGCCAAACCCTCTGAAGACATCCTTCATCTTTCTAGCTCCCCACCACCTCAAGATCAAGCGAGGACTGAAGCTGCAGATCACACAACTGGGGGTCTTTCAAATCTCAGCTTCATCTCGTCTATTTCTACTGCAAATTCCCTATCTGGATGCTTCAAAACACCTGTGATTAGGGTTAAATCAACATCTCAATTACAACAGGATGGGCACACTCCTTCCGACCCGCTTCAGGATCATCCTTATGCAACCTGGATAGGTAAGCAGAAATTTAAGTGTGTAAAGGCTTCGTCAAAGGATTTCACCATCTGATTCGATGAGGGTTTGTCAGTGGGTGAAGTCGCGGATAAGGCTAGCTCTATTCTGGTTGGGCATGTCCATGGTAGGGCTTATTCGGCAGAGATATTGACCCTCTGAGTACAAGAAATCTGGGGCAATACCCTCAAGGAACTATCAGAGGTTCAGATCCTCCCTCGCGGGTGGTTTACTCTGCATTTTTCAAAGGAGGAATATACATATCTGGTACTTGCTCGATACTGGCATGTAGATATGGCTCCGGTCCTCCTTAAGCATTGGAGTCCATTATTCGATCCGGATAGGGAACAGATTGGGGTTGTACCTCTCTGGGTTCGTTTACTAGGACTCCCACTACAGTATTGGTCAAAGGATGTTTTCGTCAGGATTGGGAATACACTTGGCACTGACCGTGACTATGATAAATCCTACATCTAGTCCAAGAATCGAACTCTAGCCCACATTCTAATTCATTTTGATACCCGCCAGGGTTTGGAGGAGAAAATCACATTACTGTGGAGGAATTTCACTCGGGTTCAGATTCTGGACTATGAAGGAGTCCCATTTTGATGCAGAAGATGTCATAAGGTGGGACATATATATGCAAGGAATGCCCTCTGGTCAAAAAATCACCTTATCCTTCGATCGCACCAGAAGCCACAAAGGGTCAAGCAGTTTCTCTTCCGGACCATACTCCTATTTCAGTCCCCCGGGCCACCATTCGGGCCGCTTCTCCCCTGGCTGCAGAATGTTCGCACAGGACACCATCTCCTCCTATGACGTGCCCCCGAGCTGCTGCTGAGGCTATGAGAAAAGCGGGTACTCCTCTTTCCTCTCACCCTAACTCCTCTGTATCTAATTCTAGCATTGCATTTCAAGATTCATCATCTTTTAAGCACTTTACTCTTTCCATACCCTGCACTATCACCATTCCCCCTCCCATCATTTCTACCACCACTCCATCATTCCCAACATCACCCTCCATTTCTCTCTCATCTTCTAAGGACTAGTCTGAACCGCCTCATTCATACAATTTGTGCTCTTGCTGTCACTCAAAAGGTCAAACACCCTCCTATTCAGGGCTGGGACTTTCCCTCCCTAGATCTTTCACCAAATCGTCTCGTCGCCAAAAAACTTATCTCTCTAAATCCATTCAAAAGGCTGGGGCAGAAGTTGTTTCGGGAAAACAATCCTCCTTGGACAGGGTTCTTAGAGTGTTGAATACTTAGGGGCGGTTTCCCCCATGAAGTGACTTTCCTTCAATTGCATAGGTATGGCTAGTGCCTCCAAAAAAATAGCCTTCTGCAGATTATTTGATACTAAGTCTGTGGATATCATTATGTTGCAAGAAACCCTTGGTGATGCTGATCTCATCACCAGATCTTTGGAATCCTTAAAACCTGGATGGCACTTTTATTCTCTTGATTTTATGGGGCGTTCTGGGGGGTTGGCCATTGGATATAATCCTCACACTATTAAGGTCATATCATCGTGGGGTGGATTAGGGTTTATTGGTATGGATATTTTCTCGGCCAAACTTGGTATGGATCTCCGAATCATTAACATATATGGACCCTATCATAGGCGAGAGGATTTTTGGAATAGATTCCTCAATCTATCTATAACTTCATCTGATCACCTTGTCCTTGGGGGTGATCTCAATTTCTCCCTGGGATTTGGGAAATCAGGGGGTTCACAGGCCCAAGTGGATCTTCTATCAAGGTATATGATGAATTTATTAGAGCAACATAACCTCTCTAATTTCCCCATGAATAAGCCCCTTCCTACTTGGAGGAACAGAAGGATTGGGAATGCAACTCTAGCTAGAAGGCTTGATCGTTTCCTAATTAAGGTGCCTCTATTACAATATCTAAATAGATATAGACAATGGGTGGGTTCTGGGGGCATATCTGATCACTCCCCCATATATTTGAAGATCTGTGGTCCCCATTTAAAGCCTAAATCCCCTTTAAATTCAACCATGTGTGGCTACAAGATCTAGGATACATCAAGCTGGTCACTGACTACTAGAAAGCAAATCCCATATCGGGACATAGATCTCTATCTGAGGGTTTCTGCCACAACCTTTCTCATCTCAAGCAATTATGTATCACTTGGGCTAAAGAGAAAGTACAAAGGGATGATTATATCATATCTCATATTGAATCGGAACTTAGTGATTTAATGGATGATCGTAACAAGGGGTTTACAACTGTTAATGAAAAATCCCATCTTATTGAGCTTGAGAAACAGAAGGATAATATATTGAAGGAGAGAGAGGAAACTTGGAGACTCAAGATCAGGGTCATTTGGCTTCTTGCAAGAGATGATAACACAAAATTGTTTCAGAATTATGCCAAGGGACGAAAGGTGTCTAACACTATTTGGAATCTGACCTTACCTGATCGAGGTGTGGCAGACACTTTCAATAAACTTTCTCTTCTGGGCAGCTCTCATTTTCAGAATATCTACAAAACCCCTCCTGGGTCCAATCTAGTGGACATTATTCAAGTAGCTGGCCATTTTCCTCGGTTTGTGGATGAAGATATGGCGGATGATCTCAACTCACCTATGACGACTGCTAAACTTGAGGGGACCCTGAAATGGTTTTAAAATGATAAAAGTCCAGGGCCAGATGGATGGACTATTGAATTTTATCTCGCCTTTTATGAACTCTTGGGACAAGACCTGCTCAAAGTAGTGGAGGAATGCAGGATCAATGGAAAATTATATTATGCCATTAACTCCACCTTCATTACTCTTATACCCAAGTCTGATTCTCCATCATCTTTCAATGACTTTCGCCCTATTTCTCTTTGTAATTGTCTCTACAAATCATTGCAAAGATTATTGCCAACAGGATCAGGCCCATCCTCTCTCTCCATATATCACCCGAACAATTTGCTTTTCTTGAGAATCGACAGATTCACGAAGCCATTGGCACTACTCAAGAGGCCATACACTTGATCAGGACCAAAAAGCTAAAGGGCATCATCTTAAAGATTGACTTGGCAAAAGATTTTGATCGTGTTAGCTGGCATTACATCAAAATGCTTCTCATTCATCTGGGCTTTCCCCATGATTTCATCACCTGGATCATGTCTTGCATCACCTCAGCCACCTTCAATGTACTCGTCAATGGATCTGCTTCACATTTCTTTCATGCTGAAAGGGGACTCAGACAAGGATGCCCCCTATCTCCCCTTCTTTTCCTTATTGTCATGGAAGGACTCAGTGGGCTCCTTACACAGGCAAAGAGAAATGGTCGACTATTTGGAATAAAAGTGAATGAACTATGTTACCTCACTCATCTACTTTTTGTCGAAGACATTCTCATTTTTCTTAATGGTAGCATATGAGACTCTGCCTCCTTTGCTAATGTACTCTCCCTTTTCTCTCGGGTTACGTGCATGATCATTAACCATGGGAAATGCACTATAACCTTAGCCCACACTTCCATCCAGGAGTCTCGATATGCTTAGCAACACTTCCCATATAGCATCCTCCCACTTGATCAGGGTTTTAAATACCTGGGGTTCTGGATCAAACCTTTGTGTCAAAAAATTGATGATTGGACATGGTTGGTCATTAAGTTGGAGAAAAGGCTATCAAATTGGTGTCATCGATTCTTATCTAGAGCAGGAAGATTAGTGCTCATCAAATCTGTACTGGAGGCCACACCTGTATTCTGGATGGGTTTGGCATGGATTCCCATAAGCATCCTTGCCCACCTTCAATAGATATGCAGTAGATATCTATGGAACGGTCATCAAGATAAGAAGATTTTTCCTGGGTTAGCTGGAATAAAATTTCTCTGCCTAAAAAATGGGGAGGTTGGGGATTAAAAGATTTAAATCTCTTTGCTCAGTCTCTTGCTGCAAAAATGGGATGGACACTAGTCACTAGACAGAACCTCTGGACCACTGTCACTTATCACAAATACATTTGGCCTCTACAGCTCATGGACTGAGTGCATTTGCCAAGATGGTCTAGGATTGGCATATTTTCTATCTAGAAAGCTCTTCTTCACTCCTTACCTATCATCCACAATAATTTGGCCTGGAGGATAAATGATGGTTCAAAAGCTCGCATCACTCTAGATCCCTGGACTAGTGGAGGCAATCGACACCATCTTCCGAGAGATCTTATCCACCTTCTAAATTAGAGAGACATCAAAGTTATCGCTCACATTGCAGATCAGGATAATACCTCCATCTTTTCATAGGGATGGAAGTCTGCTCACTTACTTGATATCCCACCCCAATGGCACCAAACATGACAAAATTATACTTCTGCACTGACTGAATCTCACATTAGAATTAAGAAGGGACCTGATGAACTTATTTGGTGCTTAGCTAATAATGGAGTATATACTCCAAAAGTTGGTTATCTCAGGCCGATTAATAGCAGACAGCTGGAGGTTACTCAAGATTGGTGGCAGACTATCTGGAAGCTTAAAACTCCACCGAGAACTAGTCTCTTCTTTTGGCATGTGCTTAGTAAAAAAGTTCCCATTAGGGAAAATTTAACCCATCGTGCCATATATGGACCGCACTAGTGTGTCCTCTAGAAGCAGGCCTCAAAAACAATTGAACACCTTTTTCTAAAATGTGGTTCTACTATAAGCCTTTGGCAGTCCATCTCTACATCGATCCAATTATCTAGCAGATGGGATGGGGAAAACTTAAATCGTGACTGGAGAAACTGTTATACCGTGCATCACAGATCAAAACTGCTTTGCCTCCCTTTGCTTATATGTTGGTCTATCTTGCTGACCCGGAACAGAATTATCTTTGAGGATGGTGTTGCTAGATGGTAGATTATTTATGCTAAGATCATCTCTCCCTACCATGAACTGCCTGATTTCACAAGCGCCTCTTCCCCGACGAACACTTGTACCTAATCCCATTGATAAATCTATCCCCTGGGCATACTTCGACGGTGCTGCACGGGAACATGGGTGTGGGGGACGTTTCCTATTGTATCTATCTGATCATCATCATTTCAAGGTCAAGATGGGACTTGGAGGAGGGACAAATAGTTATGTTGAATTAATCACCCTCCGACATTTACTACATTTCTCACTAGGCCATGACTGCATCAATCTTCAGATTTATGGAGATTCAAAAATCATTATAAATTGGTTCAATAACATCACTTCCTACCATGCACACACTCTTAGAAATATTTTGGATGAAGTGGTCATATTCAAATCTCACTTTAACTCCATCACATGTCATCACATTCACAGGGAACATAACAAAAGTGCTGATAGGCTTTCCAAGGAGGCCACGCTACTTCCCAGAGGCCAGTGGATGATTCAGGAGCAGAGGGGTACAGCTCAGTACCAATACTACCACAGGCCTTATATTGATTAGGCATATCATAGGGCAGATAGGCCCTAAATATTTTTGGGACATATCCAGACATAATATTATTCATTGTATATATCATAGTATGTTTTTATTTTCAGACTATCTATTATGCCATTGCCCTGCGTGGTGAATCTATATTGTAGATATCTCAGTTATGGTTTTCTATTTCAAACACTATCATGTTATCACCCTGCGTGGTGAATATGTTTATTACTTGGCACCATTTTTTGAAATGGACATGGATGTATATATTTTTTACTTCTATACACGGATATGGCTAAGGGCCAAATGTTGCATGTGCTACCAAGCATCTACTATATGTAATTTTTCAAAAATAATGAAAGATTATGATATTTCCTTTGGAAACAAAAAACCTTGAAAACAATAACATACCTAAAGTTTACATAAAATATATATAACATAAACAATATATGTAACCATTGTGCATATTACAAACCAAACAAAACCCATCGAATGCTTTGAAATGATGATTTATAATGCATTGGAGTAGTTTTATAAGTGTGGAATTTGCATAATACATGAAGAACTTAATTCACTCTTGTTAAGGCCATTCCTTAATCATAAAATTTTGCGCTTTTGTATTCAAATATGAATATATAATTTCTAATTCTTTCTTTTTCTTTTTCTTTTCTTTTTCTTTTTTCTTTTCTTTTTTATTTTCTTTCTTTCTTTATTTATTTCTTTTCTTTTCTTTTCTTTTATTTCTTCTTTCTTTTTTTCTTTTTCTTTTTTCTTTCTTCTTCTTCTTCTTATTCTTTTTTTTTTTTTTACGAGATCTAGGTTAAGCCTGGATTAGGGCTAGGACCAATGTTGAATGGAAGAATGATCTATCCAACTACAATATGTTGTCACTAGAATTATGTGAGGCTTTGTTGAACCCAAATGCGCCTTGGGATAGTTTTTGTTTCCCCGAGATAAAATTGAAAAGGCCCCATACTATAAAATGATTAACTCACTCTCTCTCTCTCTCTCTCTCTCTCACTCTCTCACACACATCAAGGCTACACACAATCATTTCAGAAATGGTTGGTAATCATAAAATGTTACTTTCTCTCTCTCTCTCTCATCAAGGCTACGTACAATCATTTAAAAAATGGTTGGTAATCATAAAATCTCTCTCTCTCTCTCTCTCTCTCTCTCTCTAAATGGTTAGTAATCATAAAATGCCACATACAATCATTTCAAAACTCTCTCTCTCTCTCACACACACACACACATACACACACACAAAATGGTTGGTAACCATAGAATGTTTGTTAATCATAAAATATTTATTTTATGCCAGGAAATAATATATTTCAAATTCGGCCACATAAATCATTTTAGAAACCAATCTCTCTTTGTCAAGACCCTCTCTCTCTCTCATACTCTCGTCAAGGCCACATACAGAAATCTCTCTCTCTCTCTCTCTCTCAAAATGTTTTTTTTTTTTTGCCAGGAAATAATATATTTATATTTTCAAATTCTAAAAAAAGTACAAGGGAAGGAAATTGCAAAAATAGAGCATAAAATGTTTTGAAGCACAATTTTGAACACTCCAACAATAATTTAATTTGATATTATGTATTAATACACAACAATAATTTATTACATATGAGAGTATATTATGTCCACTGATCTTGATAATAAATCAAGGGATTACTTCAACCTTATCTTCATCTTATCACTATCAATTTTATTTTTTTCCTTACAACTAATCCATATTGTAAATAGATCCATCTCTAAACCTCATCCTTATCCTTGAAGTGATAGTTATGTTGTTGACAAAGCTATTTTTCAATTATCACTAACATTCCCCCTTAATTGATAAATTTATACAATGTCTCGCATATCTCTACAGATTATAAATTCAGCCTTCCCAAAGGCTTAGTGAAAATATCAACAACTTTATCATTTGTGGTAGAATACAGCAAGTCAATCTCATTTCACTATATATTTTCTCTTAAAAAGTGATAGAATATTTCAATGTGTTTTGACTTTGCTTAGTAAACTAAATTGTTAATCAAGTTTATTGAACTTTCATTATCTACTTTAATTGATGCATTCCCTTCTTGATTTTCTCGCATATATTCAAGAATGCATCTCAATCATATAACTTTATATGTAGTGTTGTATAATGCTTTGTATCAAGCTTTAATAGAATATCATGAAACAATTGAATGTTTCTTGCTACTATATGACACAAAATTGAATCCTAGAGTGAATGCAATTCCATTATTGGACTTTAAATCATCTAGATACCTTACCCAATCAGCGTTTGAATAAATTTTCCATTGAACATTCAAATGATTAGTATATTCAATATTAAAATCAAGGGTTTCTTTTAGGTATGATATGCATTCTTGGCAACATTATGGTGATTCACATGTGGCCTAGACATGAATTAGCTTAATACCCTCTCTAAATATGTAACATTTGGTCTCATTATAATTAATTTAGTTCAAACTTCCTACAAACTATCTATACAAAATGTCATCAACTTCTCTTTTGAATTCTATTACGAAGCATTAGAAACTAGTTTACATTCAACTTAATAAATTCAACAATACTTGTGAACTAGTTTACATTGAACTTAACAAATTCAATAATACATATGAACTAGTTTACATTCAACTTAATAAATTCAATAATACTTGTGAATATTATCAAAACTTTACACAGATTTATGTGTTCATGTCAAACTTCTAAAAGTTATGAATAAAAGAACTTTGAAATTACTTAATAAAAAATGTAATCTTATCTAGGTTATAATCAATTTTCAGAAATAAAACATAACATTAAATTGCTTATATAAATAATAAATAAAAAAACATATCACCTCAAAAGAAAAACACTTAATGCTAATAAATTTTCCTATTTCTATTAGCCCGAGATGATATAGACTATGGCAATTTTTTTTGTGATCTTACGTGTGTTTTAGCATTTAAAACCCAACTAATAGGAATATAAGAAATACATACCACTTCTAGTATTCAACGTAAGACTTAGAGATTGATGTTAATGGACTTCTTTTCAAATTTATGACCAACCATTAAAGGAAAAGAATATTATATGGTAATTAAGAATGGTTTATCAAAATGACCATGTAATTCCTTACTAAAAGATTAATAAAATACACAATATTATTTTAACAAAACAAAAAAGTATTTCCTTTAATAAAATACACAATATTATTTTAACAAAACAAAAAAGTATTCTGAATTACATTATGAATACTCTCTTTTAATAATAATTGGATTTATTTCTCAGCCATTTACACAAATTTCCACAATTCTAGAACCATATTAAGTTGCAAAAATAATTACATAATAGACCTAATGAGACCATGAATCACATCAATATTCAATGAATGCACATTTTTCACCATAATCATGTCATTTAATTACTTCGTAAAGACCCTTTATCCATCTTGGATTTAGTGTTTGGTTGAAAAGAAATGAATGCATGGATAAAGAGTTAGGTTTATTAACCATATTCGATAGATTCACGAAGTATCCTAGTATTTTGTACAAGAGTTAACAAAAGCATAAGATCCAATAGGATAAGCACATAATACAAAGAGAGTGATTATCGGAAAAGAATTAAAAGCTTAAACCTCTAAAAGATGGAAGCCTGCACGTTATTATCAAGCAGATTGGATAGAACTTGTTTCAACTAATGTAGCACAATACATAGGCGTACATCATAGTTTCAACCTAAACTTGTCTCATCCATTTATTGCAAGAGGCCATTAATTATTGAAAAGAAAATTAGGGGATTTTAAATTGGGTAGTCCACATATGATAACAATGTGATTGATTCGTAATTTTAAATGAAAAAATTAAAAGACATTGTTACATCTAAATGGTAGTATTTTATGGGTGAGGGAAATAACACAATAAAGTTCCATAAAAGGAGTGAGATTATCGAAAAAAAATATGATTATTTAATTAATATCAAGTAGACTATTATCATACATATTTTTTTTTAAGATATTTAGATAGTTAGGAATTAGTTAATTTCAACTCAGTATGATGTGTTTATTAGGTGAAAGTGTGTTTCTTTAGCATGTATTAGGTGTATTGTAACCCAATGGTTATGCTATGTTTTAGACAATAGAGTGATTGAATAACTTATATTCTCCTCAATACTAATGGATATTGATATGTGGCTTAACACTCGATTAGCCCATGATCTCTATTTAAAGGGAATGGAGGGTCATGGTTGATGATCACTTGTGACTACTCTCTTATGTGAAATATTTTCTTTTGCATTAATAAAATTGTCTCAAGTGGCCGCATGGGTTGGGGCCATGGACTATTTCCCTCTCAAAGGATTTTAACCACATAAAAATAATGGCGTTGTGACCTTTGATATGGTTGGGTGAGTGGTTATTAAGCTGTCGAATCACTCCATGTCTAAAACATATTGTGACCGTCGGATTACAATGCAACTAATGCATACTAAAGAAAGACATGTTTACCTAATACATAGATTAGACCAAGTTGAACTCAACTAACTCCTAAGTGTCTAAATATGTTAACATCGCCCATTAAGAACAACTTGGGATAGGATTAAAAGATTTACAAAGGTGACACAACAAGAGAAGGAAGAAGGCATTAGAGCCTATTTTACTCTTCCTTTACAATGATCAATTATGGCCATTGTGAGGACATCAAAATGTTCTTCTTTTATGTAATAGTCTCATATAGTTTCCTACCAACTCAACATGTCTAGTATGAATTCCAACATGCCTCTTTAGTTGTAGGACATTCTGGGATACTCAAGGCACATCCTAATGTTTGCTACCTATTCTAGCATATTGGGCCCAAAAACAATGTCCATAAATTTGTCACAAAGTGTGACATAAAATGAAAAAAAAAATGGTGTGTTTCTTAGGCCTCCTTTATCCTCTCCTAACCCCCAAACAAAAGTGGAGTGAGATATCATTTTTCACAAAAAAAAACTAGCTTCGCCAAAAAATATGGCATCTTTGACGTTGTGGAAAAATTGGACAATTTATATGATCATATTTTTCCTATGTAATTATCCGTCAAAGTAATTTTGATGGTTGAACTCTTCCTTAAATACATACACATATTGCATTAGCTACCTAGTCAATTTTTTAGTGAGAAAGACCCACAAAGTTCACTAGCCATAATATGACCATCAGGGGGGCATATATGGAGTTAGATGTATATGTAATGATTAATGCATATGTAATCAGGGACAACTTAATAAGATTCCAACAAGTGAAATAAGTGAGAATATGTATATATAGAGGTTAATATAGTTTCTGACACATGAGAATATGATATGGTTATGTGTTTGGGTTTGGGTTATTTATGAGGTGGTTCTTTTATTCTTTAAGGATTTATTGTGTAACTTACCTTTATTACAAGTTTTGGAGTTGTGATCCATATTCACATCTTGTGTACATTGTGTTTACTTTGCTTCATTATGCTACTTACAAGGATTTGGAATAACACATTTGATTCAAAGCATATGGTCCTTGGTTTGGTTCCTTCAAATGAATCATATTAGCATTTTAACTCATTTTTTTCAATTAATTTTAGTGAGTGAAATTTTTAGGTTGCATAGAAGATTTAGAAAAGTACAATGGTTCAAAATTTCATATTTTGGCTCACTATACTATCAGAGTTACAAATTGTGAAAGTTGGGGTTTTTTATTAGCCTTGAAGCTAGTCATAAGTATTTTTCTTTGTAAAACAATCATATTTGAAGTGAGAAAACTCCAAGTTGAGTACCACCAATGGAATTAGAAATAACAAGGCCCAACGTGTCTTAGATCAAATTTTCCATAGGCACATCTACAAAAATAGATGTGTGGAATAACATACAAGTTCAGTCTCTTAATGGGTGTCAAAATCAACAAGTTTTGGGAAAGTTATCATAATTGTTTATTGACACATTAGAATTTAGTGAAACATATAGCATTGTAAATAAGACATACTAGGGTATTACAAGTCAAAATTTTAGAATAGGACATGAAAAAAATTAGTATTTAAATCAAGAGCAAGGTCAACTAGTAAGACAATTTCCAAATCAAGTTTTTAAAATGTATATAATTTAAAGTTAGCATAATATTTGACAAGAATGTCCAATTGAGATGTGGAAATATAGGAGAATATATTGGATAAAGGATAAAATAATTTGGGATCATTATTAGTAAGACAGTTATAATAGAAGTTTAGAGTTTGAGTTAGACCTCGTTTAAGAATCAATAGTAACATTTATATTTAGAGGAGATGGATATAAATATGAAATTGATCCCATGGTATGGTTGAGGATTATAAATGAAAATAATAAAACTCCTTTTTGATAATTATTTTCTTTTATGGTGATAGTTTTAAGTGGTGGATGATTCTTGATGAAGATGCATAACTAAATGTCACATTTGGAGTATTTGAAGAGTTTTGCCCAAATAAATGGATAAGGGCACAAAAATGAAGGTGATACACAAAATTCACAATATGAATCAAAAGAAGTAAAAGAAGGGATGATGAAGGTGGGTGATTAGGTGTTCAAGATACACACCCTTAATGAAGCATTCATTAAGAAGGTCCATAGATTTAAACAATAATGGAGTAGCGAAGGAAAGTGGAAAAAGGATGAGTGAAGAGAAGGATTGAAAAATAGAGATGAAGAAATAAAAAGGTTGTGTAAGTATAATCAAGATTGTCCTAATGATGTTAACATGAAAATTTTCTACAAGAGTTTGAATCAAAAAATAAGAATGAATCTATTACCATAAAATTTGAAAAGAATACTACCAAAATACTTGAAGAGGTAATGTGCAAAAAGATGTAAGACCTAAATAATTATGAGGTAACATCAAAAATTCATTCTAGAAATAAAGAAGGACAAAAGAATTTGATGAATGGAATCTCATTGCAACTAAGGAATACAAGATTCAAGGTCATTGTTATAAACTACTTGAAGAATTTGAGCTTTGACTTGAGGATGTACATGCCAATTCTATCAATATTATCTCAAAGGATAGAGTAATCAATGAACAAGGACCAAGGATAGAGGATAGACAATGCAATTGTCTATGAAAATAAGACTAAGGATATAGGTGTGCAAAATGAATAGTTGGGACCATATTGATGCCCTCATTACTAATAAATCCAATGCCAATAAAGACGAGAAGATTAGCATTGACATCTCCAACGAATAAGATGGAATTATTGCCATTATTCATGGAACAAGGCAACATAGAACCATTATTTGATGGGATATTATCAAAGGCCAAAAAACTACAAGAAATTAGAGAAGTCACAACAACGCATAGAATCAAGGAAATGAAATACTGCAACAACCACCTATCAATGATTAAGACCAAAAAGAATTGCATTTGCATGGATAGATGGATCACCATTAGTGGTAATAATGGAGATGGAATATAAATAATTTCTATTAAGAGATTTCATCACATGTGTAACACTTAACTGCAAATATTTTCAAAGGAGGGTACTATGATATGACATACCAAAGGGTCACCATGTGTAATATATGTGTGTGTGTGTGGAGAGAGAGGATCAATATAATTGTTATTGAACATAAACATATGATTTGATTATGTGGTGGCACTTGGATTATTTGGATGAGGTTCCCTTGCTTTTTAAAAAGTAATTGTTTAACCCATCTCTATTATCACCCTTGGAATTATGTTGCACGTTTGAATCTAGTATAAATTGTGTTTACTCGTGCTATTTTAATAAGCTTTTTATCTTTCATATCATAAACACATCATGTCACTTGCAAAAATATGACTAGGGGTGATTTTAGGGGCGAATGTTTGCCCTTTGGCGAAATTAAGGGGTTTTAAATTTTTAGTGGGGGAATATTTTGTATCATAGTACATTTTTACAAATCACCTCAAATAGCCCACTTATTTTAAGGGAAGAGGTAAAAAATGTGTAAATTTAGCCTTAAATTTAGAGTTACTATGACCTTCCATCGACATTTTCAAGAATAAGTTTTATTTAAGTGAATCCATTCGCCCATTTTCAAAAATAGTTTATTTAAGTGAATCCTATAGGCCTAAATGGCCCAAAATACCAATTTATATGAGGTATGGTAACTTAATAAAAATATAAATGAAAATGAGAGGTATGGTAGAATAAATAAAGCATTTTTTTTTTACTTCCATAATCACCTTATATATTCATGCAAGTGGAGTAACATAATATAATAAATATAATAAAGTGGAGGTCATGGTAATATAATATATAATATC
This sequence comes from Pinus taeda, assembly GCA_000404065.3. NCBI lineage: Eukaryota > Viridiplantae > Streptophyta > Pinopsida > Pinales > Pinaceae > Pinus > Pinus taeda. The sequence goes on along the minus strand of APFE031255229.1, from coordinate 131,452 downwards.
TTTATACTACTCAAAAGGTTGGTAAATAAGATAAAAATATATAATAAACTCGCCATGGTAATTAATATAATTCTCTTTTTTAATATGTTAGTTCCATAACCCTCGTTCTATAGATAGGTTCAAGAGCAGGTTTTAATTAGTGAATTCCTATTGGCCATAATATCATATTGTAAAAAGTAGGTAAATTTAATTAAATAATATAAATAACGAGAATGATGTAACAAATAAAACATTTTTTTTATATTTACTCCATAAGATCACCGCTTGTATTTATAATATTGGTCATGGTAATTTAATAAACAAAATACAATAAACGAGAGGTATGGTAACAATAATAAACATTTTTTTATTTTTTTATATTAATACCATGAAAAAAACATTATTAACCCTAATATTAGTATTAATAAAAATAAAAATGGCGCATGGTATTGAGCCATGGTATTCACCAAAATGGCACATGGTATTGACCCATGGCATTCACCATTTGGTCTTTAAAAAGCTTGCTTTAGACTTTGATGTAAGAGTCTCCATCATTTACTACTAAATGGTGAGATATTAAGTTGCATTTGATCGTATTAATTTTTAATTGTTAAAGATGATTTGAAAATTATGATTGGTGTTTTTCATAATATGAATTTATGAAATAATTTTTTATTTAAAAAATCTAATAAAAAGAAAATTAAACATACTTACTTTCACCGATTAATATATATTAAATTTAGATTAAAATAAAACTAAAATCATATTATCATAAACTAAACAAAGTTTAATAATATTTTGGCTTTGTTAGTATATTTTTGTACCTCATTACCATTTTGTTAATTATATTTTATACCTCATTTACCATGTACTTAATAGAAACTGTTGCATTAAAATCCTTTATAAACCAAATTAAACCACAATTTCTCATATATGGTTGTAAGGTATTAATATATTTTCAAACCATATCTTTAATCTTAAATACTTAAGAATTGGTTTTTTAAAATACCACAAAAATATAATTGAATTATCTATTTTAATATTCAAAGAAAAAAAAATAAATAAAATCAATTTAAAAATTATATGATGAAAGTAAAATTAGTGTTGATTAATTTTTAAAAATGTAAAGGTTTTTTAATGCATTTTTAAATATATATTTAGTAAAACTAGAAATTAAAAAAAATCTATATAGTTTAATAATAATATTATATTAATATTAAATTTCACATTCTATATAGAGAAATATTTTTATTTTAATTTATTAAAACATTGATAATACATATAGTTAATTATATATTAATTTGAAAATTTCTTGTCATGGTTTTATATATATATATATATATAATATTATATTATATATAAAATATATATATTATATCCCAACTTATGAGTCTTTTTGGATAAGCATAACAGGAACAGAGTGCGTAGATTCTCCAAAAAGGACTTGATTTTTTTCTCCACTCTTATCTTTTCTGGGGAGATATTGGATATTATCTTTAATAATGGCTCCATCAATCATGATGTATCGGTTTTCGATCGTGGGACAAGTCATGATTTAGTTACAATATCTAGTAATAAGGAGGATGGGCGACCTACTTTATCAAATAATAGCCTCCCTTTACTTTTGAATGGGTAGACTCAACCTAGCAAAGAGATCCCCCAAGACAATCTCAAATGGGACGAGGCTGGTAAGGACATACATGATGATTTGGAATATTTTTCTTCACCTATAAAATTTGGGGAACCATTGGCCCATACATCCTCACCTACATTTGTGGATTTGGAAATTGAGATTCTGACACAAGATGAGTCGACTAGATTGATGCCATTGATTGCAAGAGGTCATTTTTTTATTAGGAGGAGGTCCATGTGAGTCTGACTTCTAGGAAATTCGTTACCACTTGGAAAAATAAAGGCATAAAATACAAGAAAATTGAGCATTGCTCAGTGGCTCCAACAGATCTCTTAGCATCCTTTCGGGAATCCTCAGGAGATCCAAGACCTCCAGTGATGCTCTAGCATGCATTATGGTTGGTTGTGTGGATGTAGGAATTTCAAGTTCTCAGGACCTTAGAGAGTATGCCCAGGAGGTACATTTCCCAAAATGATCAGCATGTCCCTTAATGTGATGAGATTGGGATTTTCCCTAAAAATTAGATCCCTACAAAACATTATTTGGTCACATAACTCGAATATTATATTCTTTCAAGAGACTATGATTTGTAGAGAGAAGGTACGGGATATTTTGGTGAGGACTTGCCCTAATTGGCAATTTTATGCAAGAAATGCCACGGGTCTATCAAGTGGCCTAGAAACTATATGGAACCCCTATGTTATTAATTGTATTGCTCATAAATTTGATGCAAGGATCATCTTTTCTGGATACCTAAGAAGTTCTAAATTTCGAATTCATCTTCTTAATTTATATGCCCCCTATTCCCCTATTCAGATAGGAAGAGATTATGGGATCATTGTGATGCTAGTGGCAATTTAGACCTTAGTTATTTGATTATAGCAGGGGATTTTAACATGACAATAGCAAAGGGTGAGATATGGGGCAAAAAGGTTGAGGATAAATTGGGGCCATATTTTATGGACTTTTTTTTAGTAGAAATATTTGAAATACATTTGTCCCTATGTTATTGGTTTGACTTGGAGGAATGGTCGATTGGGAGAGGAGGGGATTTGTAAAAAATTAGACGGATTTCTAGTACATTTAGATTTGATTGGTCGACTGAAAAATTGAGGTCATGGATCATCCATTATTTATGATCATTGCCCCTTTTTCTAGAATGGAATGGAGATATATGTAGTCGATCATTCCCTTTTAAATTCGACCATCATAGGCTTAAAGAGAGGAATTTATGTCTCTAGTCTGGGATACTTGGAAAAAAGATACTTGGAAAAATACTACCATAGGGAGAGAGCTTTCTTGTATGAATGCTTTATATTTTAAGATCAAAATCCTAAAGTAGCCAGTAAAAGTTGGGTAAGAAAAAAACTCTATGATCAGATAATTGAATAACATTGACATGGAGTTAAAGAAGCTTTTAGACCCGAAAGATCTGGAATATTTTTTATCTCTGTATAAAGAAAATATTATTGTTTTAGAACAAAGAAGAAATGAAATATTGAAAATCCAAGAGGAGTGGCGCATTAGGAGCACGACATCATGGGTGGAGGACGGAGATAAAAATACATGTTTTTTCCACAATCAGGCTTCTTTTCAGAGAAAGAAAAACACCATTTGGTTTATTGAAGACGATGAAGGTAATTCATACGATTCTTAGGAGGTCATTCAAAGGGAAGCATTTCGTTATTTCAGTTTGTTATTCAAAGCCAAATAAAGGGTCAGTTTTGACAGGCAGCTGGATTTTATCAACCTATTTCTGAAGATGATCAATGAGGAGGAGATCGGGCTCTTGGAGAAGTTGGTTACGAAGGACGAGGTAGGTTCTTGAGGTTATGAAAGCTATAGCGAAGTATAAGATCCCAAGGCCACATGGATGGATTGTGGAACTCTTTATACACTTTCAGGATATAATGCTTGATGATCTTGTGGATATGGTTGAGGAATCACGATGCCTGTGCTCAATTTTGGGCCCGTTAAACACAACTTTTATTGCCCTGATTTCGAAGGTATCAGGGCCCACTTATTAGTCCCTGCCTTTGGCATAGCAGGGACAAGGACTATAGCGTTCGATCAAACGTTGACCATGTATTCTTCTTCAGATGACCGTAAAATTTCAGTGTTTAAGCAATTTTAAACAAAGTTTATCCTTGGCGATATCGGTGTAAAAAACTTATAACCAAACTTGTGAATTCAAGGTCTTATTACAAGCCTCACATGCCCCGCTATTATTTCAGCCGGGACAAGTAATTTTATCGTAAGTTTTTCCAAACAAATGTTTTGCGCAAGAAAAAGCCTCACATGCCCCGATGTTAGCTGCCATCTTCCATTTCTTCTCGGCACCTGTCACTTTCTGGGCACCTGTCACTTCTTCTACGCTCCTATCTCCAGGATTGTTTACCGCTTGCGCTCTTCATTCTTAGCTTCCGCTCGGGTACCTGAAATTGTTTACGCTTCTTCCTGTACGTAGGATTAGTGGCAGCATCAATCCAGCTTGATAGAAGGGCGAATGCACCCATTTTCACCAGCCTGGTAAAACAGACAGCAAAACCACAGGGGTTGCTAGAGTCGTTTAAAATTTGTTAAAAAATCCTACAGAAACAAGGAAGCAGACACAGATATCTGATCTCTGCCAGCGAGATGCTAATGACCAGAAGAACAAACCCCTAGAAAGAATTTATAGGAAATTCTGAAGGAATATTCAATTGGAAAGTTGTCATTTGCATAGTTCAGGTCAGGTTCTCCTTACCTACCTTTGCGTTTAGGCTTTGAGGGGAATCAATATAGGGACCTTACTAGCGCCCTTTCGTCTCTATGTTTGCTTGCTCCACTTCTTTCTCTGAAATCAATATTTCTGTGCAATTGTGCAATTTTGTAATTCAAGTTTCAGTCATTCCATTAATAGCTTTCAGTAATTCGCCCAAGCACACTATTAGTGATTCCATTAATAGCTTTCAGTAAAGCACAATATGAAGAAATGAATAGCTTTCAACAAAGCACAATATGAAGAAATTAATAGCTTTCAACAAAACACAATATGAAGAAATTTTCACAGTGAATGTTTATTGATGATTGAATGGGAACTCTATACTTCACAGTCAATTTTCAATTTTCATTTATGATTGAATTCTATGCAATTGTGCAATTTTGTAATTCAAGTTTCCGTAATTTCATTAATAGCTTTTAGTAATTCGACAAAGCACAATATCAGTTGTTCCATTAATAGCTTTCACTGACTCGGCAAAGCACAATATGAAGAAATTTCCACAATTAAATGTCAGATTTACCTAGCTACAGCTATCGCCGGTCATTAAGGGATTAGGAAGTGTTGGTGTACATGCACTTAGACTAGCTGTGTTGGTGTACATGCACCTAGATTAGCTCCAGTTAACTTATTGCTTGCATGTGGCACATGTACACATAGCTCTAGTTAACTTATTGCTTGCATGTGGCACATGTACACATTAACATAAGATAAAGCACACTTAGTTTTAGTTATTGCATATACAACTAAGCTTAACTTAGTTGCTTTTATGTATTTATTCTAAAACTAATATTGTAGAATCAATTTTTCATTCTTTTCTCAATTCATGCTCGCTTGCTTCCTTCTCTTGCAAGATTGTTTATTGTTTTGCAGATCTAGATCAGTGTATCTCAAAAATCTTACATGGTATCAGAGCATTGGGATTTGTAATCAGTGCACAAGCAATTTTATTTGTAGGTTCAGAAGATTGAAGCAACAACAAAGAATGGAGTCTAAATTGGAGTTTCCACAATCGGCGATTCTCACTCCATATAATTATTTCGAATGGAAGCTAAAGATTCAACTTCATCTCAGAAGTAGAGGCTTATTTCGAATAACCATGGAAACGGAAGTTGAACCAACATCGGCAATGGAGAAAACAAGATATTTCAATCGTATGGACGAGGCCTCGACATCCTATGTTTATCTTTCTCGGAAGTGCTATTCATTTGAATCATGTTCAACTCCAAATGAAGTATGGAAAATTTTGGAGGATTGTTTGGAAAACAGGATGAAATGCAAGGTCACATTCTCGAAAATGAGTTAAAACTCATTAGATCCGAGAAACTTTGAGAACATTCAAGATTTTTTCACAAGGTATAAAGCCTTTTTGGTTCAACTGAAAGGATGCGGGATCGACAAATCCAAGCAAGAAAATCAGTTGATTCTTTCCATTTTATCAAAACTTGGTCCAGAGTATGCAGTATTTGTTCTCTACATTCCACACAGTCAGATCTGCAAACTGGTGCAGCTTGGAAGATGCCCTCACTGGATTCTTTTATTCAGTCTTTGATGCATGAGCAAGATAAGCTCATCAAAATGGGCACACTTAAAAATTCCAAAGCGCATGCACTTACTATGTATGCAAAAGGAAAGGCAAATTCCAAAGACCATCAGAAAGGAAAAGGGAAGAAGGATCCTGATCCAAGAAAGGGAGGACATCCCAAACCCCCTGATGGATCATCTAGCTCAAAGGAAAGGAAAGGAACGAAAGGGCAATCGATGTGCAATTATTGCCACCGTGGTTTTCATCCTGAATCTGCATGCATGAAGAAGACTATAGATCTTATGGCGCAGATGCTCCAGCAGCACAATCTTGGAGACCGCATTCCTGAGAATGCTAAGAAGAAGTCTGGAGAAAAAGCACCAGATCCAAGAGGTAACGGGCATGCTTTGATTGCTCTTCATTCTGCACCACAAGAATGGATCATCGATTCAAGAGCTTCACATCATATGGCTTCTTCAAAGGAATCCTTTTCTTCTCTACATGCATACTCAGGTCCTCCCATTCTCATGGGGGATAATTCTGCAGTTGCAGCAACTGGACAAGGAAGAGTGCAATTCGAAGATGGAAGTTTTGAAAATGTCTTGCATATTCCAAGGCTTTCTGTGAATCTTCTCTCAGTGTATCAGATGACACACACAGGCAGCGGAAGGAAAGTGGAATTTACCCCAGATTCTATGAGCATTTATGACATGCAAACCAATTTGAAGATTGCATCTGGCAAGGTAAATGATCAATCTTGTCTCTATACATTTTCTGATTTTGTTCCTCACTCAGATTCTATTTTGCTACTTACGCATGCAAATGAAGAAAGTAGGATTTGGCACGAGAGATTTGGGCACTTGAATTTCAGATATATGCAACAGCTTAGTAAGCAAGGGATGGTCAAAGGATTGCCAACCATTGAATTTTCTTATGGTGTTTGTAATGGATGTGCAACTCAAGTCTGAAGTTTTTCAACATCTAAAGATTTTCAAAGCGCATGCGGAAAATCAGTCTGGAAAACGCATCAAGATACTCCGCACAGATAATGGGACGGAATATGTCAACAAAGATATCAATAATCTTTGTGATGAAGCAGGCATACAGTTGCAGCATACAGTTCCTTACACTCCACAGCAAAATGGCGTGGCTGAAAGGAAAAATAGATCTTTGAAAGAGATGGCTAATTGCATGTTGCATGCAAGATCTCTTCCGTCGAAATTGTGGGCCGAAGCTATTAATTGTGCCTCATACATCCAGAACAGATCTCCTCATAACTCTGTTACTGGAAAAACACCTTTTGAGGCTTGGACTGGCATGCAACCTGAAGTTAGTCATTTCCACATTTTTGGATCT
>APFE031255229.1:92920-116580 GCA_000404065.3 Pinus taeda | reverse complement strand
AAAAGAATTGTTTATAATTTTATTAATAATAAACATCAAAGGACAATATATCTAGTGGAAGCTAGTAGGTTTAATTTCCTCTCTACGAGGGTTCTACTCTCTAGAGATATGTTAGCATGTGTGGAAGAAAAATTGTACAATTGAACAATAGTCCGATGTGATTTGACCCTCGGTATTTTCAAGATTGTTCCTCCGAAATTATCGATCTATTAAAAGAATCTTTTTTTAAGAAATAGGTAGAGAAGGTTATTATTAATAAGGATGGGATCTAGCCTGAACTGTTACAATTCTTTTGAGAACATGAAAGACTAGGATTCCTTAAAGATTTTGGTTAGAACATGCAGGATCAACCCAAAACCTTATTAGAGAACTCATTGCTACAAGAAATTTCCATCCCAACTGTAAACTTTCCAAAAGACTCATAAAATCCAAATATATTTGTAATTCATTCATAGCTTAAATTTTTTGTTTGGAAAGGCTTCTTATATCCTTGGAGAGTTTATTTTCGTCTTTTTTCCCAATTATATCCAACCCAAGTTTTTTGCAGAGGTCGACATATCTCTTCATTCAATAACTTCTACTAACATTTTTTTTCTTTTGGCCCAAAGAAGGATATTCCACTTCTACCTGATCATTCCAGGAGGGATTCTTTTTGTTGTTGACTTATGTAGAAACACACCCAAAGGATTTGAAATTTGAAGCTATGTTCTTTCCCTTGTCTAAAATTGGATGAGCAACCTCGTTCGTCTTTTTTTCAAGAAAAAATTCCGAAGAAACATTTGAATCACTAGTTTTAACTATGGAATCATGAACTTCCACATTGTTGCTTGTTTTTACTTGTTTTATTGTTGAAACTCCTTATTCTTGAGGAGGATCAATTCTGAGCTCTGATGAATTTATGTATTTTTGCAAGTAGGCCTCATTGCAATGAATTGAAAGAGGATCCCCCTTTGAGATTGTATAATTATCGGAGTTGGCACCCTCCCACCATCTTAGTTTTCGACTGGGTTTTTTTGCTTTGTTCTTCCCATCTTTGGGATAATTTTTGAAGGAATGCCTAGTCTCGTAGCAAGCTCTACAACGAAAAGAGATATTTTCATAATCCAATATTTTCACCCATGAATAACTACATCATGTTAACTTAATTTTCGTAGGAAATCCTTTGTTGAAATCCATTTCCACACATATTCGAGCATATATGGGCTTCAAGTAGCATTTTGTGTCATTGTTATGATAATAGAATATCCCTAGGGCATTAACGATTGAAGTCAAAGTATCTAGATTCCAAATATGTAAAGGAAGAATGGAGAGCCTTACCCAAACCAAAGAAATCGAAATTGATGTTGTAAGAGGATCGAAGGAGGGGAACCAAGGCTACAAAGAGAGTCCTACACTGCCCCAGAACCACGGGCTAAAATAAAAAATCTGCACACAATCTTCAACTTTTTCCAATATTCCAATAAAGAAACCTCTAAGCAGAGGGTATATGTTCAAATCATTAGAGATAAAAGGATTCCACTGCTCAAAAATCCAGGAATTAAGGTTTATGAGCCTTGGGCATAGGTCATTGAACCTGTAGATTAGACTTGCCTTAGAGAAAAAAATTTCTTCACTTAAAGCCTCAGACACTAAGGGAACCTCAATCGAGGGAGCTTTAAGAACAGGCATCCTAGAGGAGTAGGAGTGAGAGACAGGGTTCGACATATAGTGATAGGTAGAAGGAAACAACCCTGAGGGCATACTGCAAGGAACATATTTCATAATTTCGTTAAAGGACAGAGGGGTTGTTGCCTTACGAGAGCCCTCCTGGCTTGAAGAAGGAGCGGCACTCAAACCACCAAAAATAGAAGCAAAAGGCAAGGCTAACCCAACCGACAACATCGCAAAGGGATATGCAACACCCTTTGCAGCACTAGGGACTAGAGCCAAGGACAAGCCAACCGCAAAGGAAGGTGGACTCATGCCCAAAACTAGAATCGAAGACATGTTTTCGATCATTAAGGAGGGTGAGATTGAAGAATGCAATGAGTGAAAGGTTAGGGACGCAAGAGAGCTCGTAGATTCGTCACACCAAAGGGGAGTCATACCATCATTTTTTCATTGAAAAAATATTAATAAAAGCAAAATTACAATATAAAAAATTGAATTGATTTAATATTTTTATTAATTTTTTAATTACCTTGATATTATGTTTTATTATTATTATTTGTTTTCTCAAGGAAATTTCTGGGCAGATCCACCTGAAGGGATCACTTCCTAGCAAATCCTAACCCCGAGGGTGTCAAGGAGAATTGACCTCGTGAGCTCCCATTAATGAGGTGTTTTTAGCAATGGGAACTCACTATTTGAGCTAACCACGAGGCTTGTTTTATTAATTATTATTATTATTTATTTGATCTAATACTTCATTTTATAGATACTATATATATTGCATACCTCACTATAAGAAAACTACTGCCTCTCAATGTAATTAAAAATGAGAGATTTAAAGAAAAAAAAAAATATAAATATATAATATATATATATATATATATATATATGCTATTAAGATGATTTCAATTTCTTTGTAAAGTGCAAGGCTAGGAATTTTGACTAAAATAGAAAATGACTTCAATACAGATTCATGGAAATTAAATGTGTTACTTTCAATATAAATATTTTTTACAATTTTATTATTGTATATAGAAAAATAATATATATATGTGTGTGTGTGTGTGTGTGTGTAGTTGTAAGGGTTAGCTTAAGTGGTATAGAGCCATATGTGAAATTTTTTTATATTGTTGCTAGTTGTCATTGATCATGGTTAGACTCTCTTCTATTCCTTTAATGCTAGGCCCTTTAATCAAAGGCCCACGATTTACAGGTTTACCATCCACAAATGATGGAGAAATTCTCTCAATTCCATAATTTCATTCCAAATAATATATATAAAGTGGGTATGTTTTAGATAATAAGCAAGAATAAAGACCATAAAGACAAAATAAACTTTGTATTATATATATATAAAGTAAGTAAATTCAACGAGCCTGCACTTTTTCATAACCTTTTCCATTCTACGGCATTCTATTTGATCGCTTGGAAAGTCGCAATAGAAGGTTGCAAGGTACATGTCCATTCTATATTAGTCCAAAGATTACTAGCAAGATATCCATTTGAGAATCAGATGGATAGCCTTCCATAATCTCTAAATTTAAGAATATTTTTTAATCAGCTGCTTTTCATGTACTTCATAATGAGAGCATTGCTTCATCTTCATTACCCCTTTATTGCTACAGTGAAGCAACAACCTCGAGAAAATTATCTCAAAGTGGTGTACATGGCTTCAACTCTCGTGGAATGACTGCAACAAATTCACATTTAATGTATGTTATAAATGTTTACTTAATTGTTTTATGGACACCATTATAAGTAAAGAGCATGGAATTTCATGGGAATTGATTCTTTCATGTGCATTTATGTTGGTTGAATTTTAAACATCCTAGACAAGTATGGTAGAATGCATAATTAAGAAATGTAAAATTATATAATTAAATATAATATATTGTATATTAATTGTTTGGTTGTTAATTGGGATTATTATGGGTGGAAGGAATGGAATTTTTTTATCTAGTTTCAATTCTTGCAAGTGATATGATTGATAATGTTAATATTGAGAGTATATGTATATTCTTCAAATAGAATATATAGCATTATACCTACAGACAAAAAAAGGTCTTTCTCCTTGAAGAAAAGTTAACTATCCATTGAAAAGTGGCTAATTAGTTATTGAAAATGGACATTTCTAATTGTTGGGTTGTGTTATATTCTTTCCACGACTAGCCCCAGTAGTTAAACCAAACGATTACCGCCTTCGTTGCGCTGATGCGTAGTGGGGGGTCACAGGGGGGGCAGTAGCCCCCCCTGTACGGGGGGTTTGAGGGGGGCAATTAGCCCCCTTCTACAAGGTCTGAGGCAATGCCCCAGGGAAAAAAATTGGACCCATGGTTTCGCCCATGGTTTTCGCACATGGCTTTGGCCGTGATGGTTTTCAATACATGGTATCGGATGCTTCGACATGTATACATATGTATTGTAACATTGAAAGGAACATAATGAAAAATCAATCTGGTAGTCCCAGTTTTAGGATCCAGGGGAAAATCTTTGTGTATATTTGTTTTATGTGTTATGCTCTCACCTTTGTTTATTTTATGTTATTAGAATTCGTATGCAGGTAATTTCTGTACGGGGTTAAAACCTACACTAATGCTATATAATTGATTTAATTTACTATAGGTTTCGAATAATGTTAATCATAATATCTAGTCCAAAAATATAAAACAAAATTGAAATAACAATGACCTTTATAAAAGATTTCTATGAATTAAAACATAACATGGTTTTCTTACATAACCATTCAATTTTTGAATGTAATCATTCAATGTTTTGAAGATATCTTATTTGACTATAACTACTCTACGTTTTTTTGGAGATATAAGCTATTTCATCCATCATTCATTTATAGACCTTGTGGCTTTTACACAATTTTTTTCATATTGATATCTAGTTTTTCAGTGTTCTTTTCTATTGACTCAATTGAACAATTACATCTTCAAAGCAACATGTTAATGTGCATTCTTATATCACAATACTTATTAACATAAAATGCAAATTGTTGATGACCTCGTTATGAAGTAATATGTAAAGCATGAGATTCAAAGTCCAAATCCACGTGGGTCAAGCCAACCAAAAAAGCAATGAATATGCTTATTAATATCTTCTTGTTTTAGTTGTAGTTTTGAAGCATGAAGCTATATAGGATTCCAATAAATTTATAAGTTTCTATTAGCAAATTGAAGTCATTGTGATTTCTTACAGAACACATCATTAGCTTCTAGTGCAAGTAAATCAATGCATGATACCAAAAAAAACAACTAAATAGAACTATTCATTTAGAAATAATAGTTCAAAGAGTTAAAATCTGGCTACAATTAGTATTGATATTGATCCTTGTGAGTTGATTCTTAAGTAGCTTGCACTGGGGATGAGTTGCAATCCACATGGTTACTATTATACTTTTTTTTACTATAAGCATTGTGAGCAAAACATCATGTTAAGCTATTGTCAACCCAAAAGTTCTCAACTAAACAGTTCTCCATGCCATATAACCCAACTCACTAGTCCATCTAAACATCATATTCTTCTAATAGTTTTCAAAATCTAGAGATGTTTTTGCTCAATACCACCTAATCAACTTGAGAGTAATCACTAGCAATGGTGAAACCCACTTCCAAATGCAAGTGTTTCAACTCATCCAATAACATATAATTTCAATAAACAAGGAAAACAAATTATAAAAAGTCAATTTAGTCTGTATCCCATATATGAAACCAAAAGGTGCAAGAGACATTGTAGTGTGTACATAGAGTATATGTTCAAGTCCATGGTGAAACTATTTTACTACCTCCCAATTAAAATTTTGGTACATGATTAAATCATCATGAATTCCCCAAAATATAGTTATTTTTATTTCAATAACTGAACCTACATGCACATTGCACTGTGAGAGTGGAGTTTTGACGAAGAAGCTAGTACACAGATAGCAAGCTATCAAAGTTTGATGTAGCAATTTGTCCACTTCAATGAAATTGTTATGAGCCAAGGTTTAAGCATGTTTAGTGGCTCTAAGTATTAAAGTTTCATGTTAAGGAAAATATCAACTTAAGCCACATTTTCCACAGTGGTGTTTATACCCTACCACCAAACAATCTCACAAACAATCAATTCCTCACAAAAGCACTCATTGTTCTATGGTTATTTATATGTAACATATTGAACTAATTTTATTACTTTATATAGAGTTTCAACATAATTGCAAGAAAAACCCAAGTCATGTATATGTAGGTTGGATGGGGGAACATACAAACTCTCTACAACCAATTTAATGTTTAACCTAAGATCTAGTATTTACATGTCAATGAACATAAAATGACTAACACAGATAGATCAATGACATGTACTAATCATTTTATTTTGACTACCTTAAGTTTCAAGCACATCAAAGTTGTACTCCATCCAATGTACGTGTAATCTCAATCCATCTACTTTGTAGAGTTCATTACAAATAATGGGTAATAAATCCTTGGTGCAAATGCAAATTCTAAGCTACACTTGCATGGATCACATGCAAAACAAATTATCATATAAGTGATAGTGAATAATTGATAGCACAAGGATTTTAATTTCGTGTGATTTGTAAATTTCTAACACTACACAAATTCTTTTATGCTTATCATTTTATTGCCACATTAAAATGGACATGACAATTTTGTATGGTTTTCATTGCTCATAGTGGTGGAAATAGGGAAAATGCCACACAAGCTGGCTAGTAGATCCATTGGTTATCTAGTGGATGCATAACTTGTACTTTACTAGAAACAAGTGATGATAGCTCGTGGTTAATCTAATCAACTAATTTTCACAATACAAATGATAAGGACCAACGACTATTGTGGCCCTCATTAATATAAAAGACATGCCTCAAAATCAAAACACAACTACATCTATATGCAACATATGATTAAAAAAGGTAGAGAATGGAGGCCAAGGAAACCCTAGCTAGAGCAAGGGAGCATATTCAGTTAGTTGACTATAGTGAGAACCCTATTAAAGGACAACATATATTTGTTTACTTAGGTACTTGTTGTCACATGGATGGAGATATGTGATTTCTAGTGGATTTCTTAATGATCATACAAAAGAGTCCTATTCAAAATTATCAAAAGCATTTGTTTTGGAGTCTTTTGTGGGTAGATCAATCACTTCACCACTTGTCTCGTTACCTATCAGTCGAAGTCATGATGTTTGTGTTGAAGGTATGAAGCTAAAGTTCGTCCATGTGGTTTGCTGAATGGAATTTTGGGAGCAACTAGTTATGGTTAATAAATTTTAACAATTCAACAAGGTTCCAAATATTTTGTGAATGGGTTTATGAAATTTCACACTTTGAAAGTCCTATTTGTGTAAAGGCTACTAGTGTAGAAGTTATTTTACAATTGGAACTTGACATAGTGAAAGGAGGAGTCTTTATGGGTTGAGGCCCCAATATAGAATGTATGCTTGGTTTTGGCCCTTGATTTAAAATCTATTTGTCAAAGGCTAGAGTACCATACATAAGAAAAGGCTTGGAGGATTATCAAAAAGAGAGACTTGAAGGTTAAGATGGTCATTAGAGAGTATATTAGAGTTGAACAAACACTATTATCCATTATTCTAAACCTTATAGGGAGATTTCATGTGGTTCTTAGTGCTAAGAATCATTGAATGACTAGCTTCAATGGAATTAAGCACACCTGATGCCCCTTTTTCAATATCAATATTGAGGATAGTTAGGGTTTTGATTCCATTTTGAGATGGATCCAATCATCATCCTATGTGGAAAATGGTTATAAAGCTTATCCTATTTAATCGAGAAAAATTTAAACAATATGTTTAAGGAGTTCATATAAATGGAATTTATACTTAGATGTTCATATAAATGGAATTTATACTCAGATGTTTGTCTCATAGTTATGGACCTCTTTTGCAAACTACATCTGATTTCAACCCTACCTAAGGATCTAGTGAAAAATACTCTACAAAAGGTAGGACCTATTACTCTTCTTGATCTAGCATGGAAAGCTCATAGAGTTTTAGATTCTATAAATCACAATCGAGTAAGAGTGCATGTATGGAGGTATATTGAGTCTATAAGCATTATCTCCCACATTTTCTAGTATCCCAAAGGGACCATATCACGGAGCCTTAATTTTCATACCATGACCTTGTAGCCTCTCCTTTTCTTTTTAACAAAGTTGGGTAGTTGATATATTACCAAAAGCTTTGATGGAGCAAGCTCCTATTACAATCGACTGTAACATGATAAACATCTAATCCGAACGCAATCTCTTCTCCTAAGATTGTGTTCAAAACTTCATGTATTTTTATGAGTATTCTAGTATACTGCCTAACAAACTGACCTGCTAGAAAGAGAAATTTACATGTCATGGATTCTCTAATAGATTTTCATGGCTTGTAGACTGATTTCTCCTAAGTTGGTTGGTTCTTCTTGTCATAATTGACCGAGTTCTCTACTTCATTACTCATAGTGTTGTTTTAGTAATATGCCACTGCTTCTTCTAGATGTTTGCATTTGGTTTTCAGTTCCATGATTTCTTCTTTCTGCATTGCCATGTTTCTTTTTTGGAAACTATACTCCATTCTTATTTCATTTTTGACATCCTTTAGTGACTCTTGCAGGCGTTGGATCATGAATTTATTCGCTTTGCATGCTGGGCATGCATCATTCCTTGCTTCCTTTTCAATGGGGTTGGATTCCATTCGATTTGTTTGCTTGTTCTTCCTTTGGCTTTGCTCACCGCTCCTTGTTTTGTTGTGTTTCCTCAATTTTGTATTGCCTGAGATACTTCTTCTTCTGTTGATGTTGAGCGCTTTCCTTTTGTCGTACACAAGAACCGTTGGATATCGAAGATCAATGGACGAGATTGTCAGATGAATAGCGGCCAAGATTAAATCGCATAGATTGGAATCAAGGGATGAACAGTGGAGATTAATCAGAAGCGTTGGTGTAAGAGGAATCTGGAAGAGTCATCACAGCCGTTGATGGTTGAAATCTACGATCATCGGGCACGAACGAGTCTGGACGTTAACCAAGAATAAAAGCATATTTATATGCGGAAGTGGTATTTTAGGCGGGGTAGAAACCATAGCTGGTAAAAATGAGTGGTCACTCGATTATACTAACCAAGCGACACGTAGCAGCAGAGGAGAGAGAGAAAACTGCTTTTCGGGCAAGTATTTTTCGTGCTTGATATCTACCCGAAATCGATGTGAACCATCAGATCCATCGAGTACAGATCGACGATGGAGGATTGTCGCGCAAGTTTGATTGATCAAGCTAAGCGATAACTGTCGGATCGAGAGCCAGATCAATGGTCCTGATTTGATCAGAGGTCAGAGAAAGGAAGGAGCAGTGCTACGGAAATGGCTTGGGAGTGCGGACCCGTTGATAATTATAGTTGCGGGTGAATGTTTTTCTGAAGTCTAGTTTAAGCGCTCAGTCGGGTTTTTCCCATGTATTCCGATAGAGTTAAAGTCCCTATGAACGATAGAATTGAAGGAAGATCAAAATCTGGTTATAACAGTCAGGGAGGAGGGTTGAGATAATGGGAGGGGAAGATGGAGGGCATGGATGCTCCGAAGGGCTTTGAGCTGCAACAGATCGCTGAGTGGAGGGAGTGAAGGGAGTGAAGGGATACGAGGTGAGTGAACTGGGTAAGAAGAAGGTTGGGGGCTTAAGATGAAGTATGTGCGCTAAACAGAGGAAACACTACGAGCTATTAGAGAAGACAAGGAGGGGCTTTGAAACCAAAGTAACACTATACTAACATGGAAAATGAAGATTTCTTCGTTGAGATTGCTGCTGCGATTTTTGTGAATGCACCCTCTATTCTTATAGTGCTTTAACGCAGCCCAAGACCTGCCTTCAGTGAGATAGATTGCAACGTGGTTCTTGTGACCAGGATTGCAATCATCCTTCATGTTGTTGCTCATACGAGAGTCTGAAGTTTCATGATTTTTCCTTTGCATTCCCGTGATTTCCTAGTTGTTACTACATTGATATGTCTTTTGTTGTTTTGTGACTATTGTTTTTTGATTTATTTCTTTTATCATTGAGATTTTTCCCTTGGTTTTGGTGAGCTTTATACTTATGATTTTTTTCTGATTATTAAGGAATAGGGTTGTGATATTCTTCCTAGTTTTCACAAACATACCCTTCATTTTTTTCCACTGCTTGGTTTGCAAAATAATCTGCTTGTTGATTGTGAATTCTCAAGACATGTCTGAAGATTACATCGCTAGAGCCTTCCAAGTTCTTCCTGGTTCTTCTAAAAATTATATTCATAAACTCATTGCTTGGATTTTTATTTCTTGCCATTGCCTCTATTATTATGGCTAAGTCTCCTATTATGATAGGATTTTGAATTTCTCTTTTTTTATTATTCTTGTTCCAGTTGTATGCTTTTGCCTTATTATTTGAGATTTGTCACAGTTCCCATTCATATGTGACATTTTCTTTCCCATCAGGATCTAGGATTATTCCCCTTGCCCCTGCCTTTCCCAGATTATGCTTTGAGGCCCCATCAAAGTATAGAGAGTATCTATTCTGATTTTTCCTCTAGTTTGTCAATTCCTCTTCACTAATTCTTATTTTCCATATATTTCCTGAGTTTATCTTCCTCTGTCATTTTTGTCCATTATTATTTATTATGGCTTTGTTGAGCCAATCTCACTTTTCCTATTGAAGAGTGTTATAATATATTGGTATTGTTCCTTTGACGTTGAGGATTTCAGAGCTAATCCCCATGTTTTTGAGAGGGTCTTCCTTATCCTTGGAATTTGATTTTTGAAAATGCACTTGTTTCGTGTCAACCTATTTGCCAACATAGAACTATTGGAATGCACTTCCATATTCTCCAAATTTTGACTTTATTCTTTGTTGTGTATGGGTAGGCCTTCTCAAAGGTATGAAGAAAATCTGGCAAGGGCTTTTCAAAATTTATTCTTATTTCCAATGGACTTATCAGTTGTTGCCAACATTCTTTGGCAAAAGTGCATTCTTGGAATAAATGTTGTATATTTTCTTCAGCCTGCATCCATAATGGGCATCGTGTTGGGCCTTGAAAGCCTTTTTTTTTTAAGTCTTCACTGGTCAATATTCTCCCTTTTAAAAGGGTCCAGATGAACATTTTGATCTTAGGCATATTTTCTAATTTCCATGCTATTTTCCAAGAATCCCAGTCTTGTTGATTTGGTTGTTCTTGAAGGATTTTATATCTAGTCCTAACTATGTAATGTCCACCGCTTGGGTCCCAGAGATAATCATCTTCCTCATCATGGTGGATTGGCACTACCCCTTTTAGGAGTTGCTTGATTTTGCTCCATTTCCCTTCCATATCTGTCAGAATTACTGAGATTTTCCAGTCTTGCCACTCCTTTTGGTTCCATTCAGAGATTGAGTGTAAAGTATTGAAACCTTTACCTTTCATCCACTCTTGTATGTCTTCAATTTCTGGATGAGTCTGTAGTGGTTCTTTTCCCATGATTCTATCCTCCCAAATTGAAATTGTTTTTGTATTGCCTGGGACTTTAGAGATGTGTCTACTCATTAATGGAATTGTTTTTTTAACCAGCTTCCGTACTTGGGTGCATTATCTTATTGGGATATTTCCATTAAGCAGTCTTTTCCTATTGCCATCCATGTATTTTGATATAAGAGTCTTTTTCCACCTCTCTCTTTTCCTGTAATTAGTCTCCATACTATTTTCATTCTCAGTGTTTCATTCATGAGCCCAGGTATTCATATTGATAGGCCTCCTTGTTCATAAGTTAGTACTACTTTCTCCCACCTGACCAAGCTAGATTTTTTGTTTTCTTGCTTCCCCCCCTACCACAAAAATCTTCTTAAGATTAACTCCATTTATTTGTGGGCACTTGCTGGGGCCATGATTATTGCATATTGGTAGACATTGATTAGTATTACCCTTCCTGCCATATTCAGCCAAATCATACCCCAGCTTTGTATTTTGTTTTTCAATTTTTCAATTTGTTTAGTCCATATTTCTGTCTTCATGTTTTCTTTTGAGATTGGAAGTCCCAAGTAAAAGAAATGTGTCCATTTTTCCTGTACAGGGATGTCTAATATTTGGGAGATCCTTTGCATAGTTCTAGGAGGGGTATTCCATCCATATATCCTGCATTTTGTATTGTTTAATAGCCCACCTGAAACCTGTAAAAAATCATCCAGAACTTTTTTGAACCTCCTTGCTATTATTGTTGATGCCCCTCCCAGCAGCAATGTGTCATCAACAAAGAGTGAGTGGTCTATTGTTTTTACTCCTTTTGCTATCCTGATCCCTCTGATATTTCTTTCCTTTATTTGTTTTTTCAGAGCTCTGCTTAATGTTTCCACCATTATAATATATAGGAAGGGGGAGAGAGGACAACCTTGCCTAAGGCCTATTGTGCTTTGAAAGAAGTCATTGGGCCTTCCATTTATGAGGGGGGCAATCCATGGAGTAGAAATGCATGCCTGTATGACTTCCATTATTTCTCTTGAGAACCCAAGTCTCTGAAGGACAACCATTAGATATGGATGGCTAAGCCCATCAAATGCATTTTCCATATCTAGTTTGATTATGAGGCCTTTTTCTTGCCTTAGCATACTAGAGTGTATAGCTTCCTGTACAATAATTACATTATCTATGATTTGCGTGTTGGGCACGAATCCTCCTTGATTTTCAGATATGATTATTGGAAGCACTTCCTTGGTTCTATTTGCAATTATTTTTGTTATTATCTTATAAGATGAATTGCAAAGATAGATAGGATGAAACTTGTTGAAAGTTGAGGGGTTTGCTTCCTTTGGGATTAGAGCAAGATAGGAGGATTTTGTGTTGCCTCCTTTTTTTTTTGTTAAACATTCTTCACCATTCTTAAGAAATCCTTTCTGATGGTATACCAATGAAATCTGTAGAATGCTATTGTGAAGCCATCTGGCCCTGGGGCTTTGTCCGGATGCAAGCTCCATATGGCCGCCACTACCTCTTCTTCTGTGGGATTCTTGCACATTGCTACATTTTGATCTATTTTATTTTATTTTTTTGCTTTAAGAAATATTCACTTTCAGCCATTTCTTCGTTGGTTGAAAGTAAGTTTTTAAAGTGCTGATAGGCTGCTTTTTTTAGTTCCTCCGCACCTTTGACCTCTTGGCTGTGGACTTGCGTTTTTTCTATTTGGTTTCTTGCTCTTCTTATCTTCATTGTGTTGTGGAAAAATGATGTGTTTTTGTCCCCTGCCTTGAGCCACAAAATTCTGGATTTCAATCTTGCCTCTTCTTCTTCTTTCCTATTTTCCCTATATCTTTCCCAAAAGATTTCCTTTTCTCTTAGATAATCTTGCTTGCCTTCTTCTTTGCTTTCTTTTTCAATTTGCATGCTGTCCATTTTTTGCTGTAAATCTTTTTTCTTTTCTTTTCTTTTTTATTTCATTTGCTCTTGCCCATTCCTTTAATTTGGTTCTTGCATTTTTTAATTTTGTTTCCCAAATATACTGTGGTGATCCTGTTACTCTTGGCTCCCATGCTTCCTTGACTAATTCGTTGATTTCTATGTTGATGTCCCAAATTGAGTTGTATCTAAATTGGAGCGGTCCCTGGTTTTCCATTTTGCCCATGACTATTGTCACCGGTTTATGGTCAGATGCTGTGGTGTGTAAATTTTTTTATTTTATGGAGTTGTGCACTGCTGCTATGTTTTCTTGTATCAGAATTCTATCCAGCCTTTCTTTTATGTTGTTTTTTCCCACTCTTTTATTGCTTCAGGTGTATTTCCCGTTGTTTGGCAGGATGTCTATTAAATTGTGATGTTCCATTATTTCTTCTAGAATATCCCTAGATGGGTCTGTGTGGTATGTTCCTCCAAACTTTTCTTCCATACTTCTTACCCAATTTAAATCTCCTCCTAGTATTATTTTCCCAACTTGCATTTCTTTTAGTGCTTCTTTTATGGTGACCCAGCATTGCTCTTTTTCCTTGTAGTGATTTGGGCTGTATATATTTATGACATTGTACTTCTCTTTTGTGTTGATGTGCATTAGATCCGTTTGGATCCAGTGTTGATCTTTTTTGTATTTTATTAATTCCCATGTTTCTTTTTTCCATATTATGCAAATACCTCCTAACGCTCATGTTGCATGTATTGCTTCCCCTTCATAAATTCTGATTTTTTTTATATATTTTGAGTTTCTTGGTTGTTTGTTTTTGTCTCTTGAATCATAAGGATGTATGGGTTTTCTTTTGCCAGAATGTCTCTTGTGGCATTTTCTTTGACGGATGATCCCATTCCTCTGCAATTCCAGGAGACCGCTATCATTATTTGCTTGTTGGGTGGTGCATGGCTCCTTTCCCTCTTTGCTAGCTTTTTTTGTTTTTTCCTGTACTCCTTCCTAAGAAGGTTTCCATAAGTTGTTGCATTCATAATTCCATTTCCTTTGCTGATGCTTCATCCCTGAGTTATTTGTTTGTCTTTCTTCCTGCTTTTTTTTATATTCTACATTTGGGGGTGCTTCCTTTGATTGCTTTCTGGTTAGGATTCTGTCTAATGAGGGGGGGGGAGGGGTATGGATGTTTGATACCAGAGGGGATGTAGGGAGGTTGGGGGTATGTTGTGGGGATCTAGATCTAGATCTAGATCTTGGTCTAAGGGATGGTGGGGCTGAAAGATCCAGAGGCTCGAAAGGATTAAGTCTAGGAAGAGGATTATTATCTTCTGTTGGTGACGAAGGGCAGAGATCAGAGGATGTGGAGGGCTGCAAGGAAGATAGATTTGGTTGTTTGTGGATTGTCTTCTTTCTTTTAACCTGTTCCCATTTGTTTTCCGGATCTTCACTCTTTTCATTTTCTTTTTCTTTTCTTTTTTGTACATCTATTTGCAAAATGACCATATTCATGACATACCTTGCATTTGAAGGGGATTTGTTCATAATCTAGTTGTTGTATGTGTGTCCACTGGTCCACTTTGATTTTGATGGCTTCTGGTAGCCCTTTCCCAAGATCCACTTTTACACATATTGTGGCGCATGCATGCATATTTTCCTTTGGCTCGCACTTTCCTATATATTTCCCAACTGCATTTCCTATAGCTTTGACCAAATCATCCCCCCAACAGTGAAGGGGAAGGTGTGGTAGTCTGACCCAAATGGGAACGAAATTGGGTACATCCATTTTTGGATCAAAATCTGGCATCCATTTGTTTAGATACAATCCCCTTGTATCCATAAAATAAGGTCCATTCCTAAATATCAGATCTTGATCCTCCTTGGTTTCGAAGTGAAAGGTGTAGTAACCTCTTCCACAAAACCTAATTGAGATTTTCCCATCTATTGATGTCATCAAATTCCTTTCTATCCATTTTTGCACAGTTTTAGGTGATGGACATAACCCAGTGAACTGCCCCACTAATCCACGCTCCGCCAGAGAAAGTGCTGCTCTACGGGGAAGGGCAGGAGGGAGTGAGATTTCAGGAATGTCTTCCAATCTTTTAACAAACTTAGTGACTGATGGTATGTTCTTTGTTAGGCCCATTACAGAAATGAGAGAGGCAAAATCTTTTGTTGTTTCTTCATTTGCTTGCTTTTGATCTAAGAGAGGCTCTCCATCCTATGATGCGTCCATGGTGTTGAGTCCCCAGCAGCAGGAGGCCGCTAAGGGGTAGTTGCGTGTTGTTGCGTGCTTCTTGTTGCATTTGCTGGCTAGGGCTGCATAGCGCCTTCAGCAAGCAGGGCAATTTGTAGCCCCTCCTTATTCAACTATAACCATACTATATCTCCCACCTTGAACGAATTCTCTATTTTGGATTGATCATCCCCAACCTTATATTTATCTTGTGTCTTCTACAGTGTCTCTTGTACTTGTATATATATATTTCTGATCTTCTAAAAAAAAATTATCCCTTAAGGCACCTCCTATAATATCCTCCTCACACTTCCTTATTGCCCATATGCAGTGGAAAATATCCAAAATTAGTTTCAAATGGGGACTTACCAGTAGAAGTGTGGATTGTTGTGTTATTTGGGTGTTCTATATATACCATATTTTCATCTTAGGTCTTCAGATGCTTCTGATTATAACCCCTCAAAAGCCACACCAAAATCTTGTTTACTACTTTTGTTTTCCCATCTATCTATGGATGGAATATGTAGACCTCTTCAACTTCATGTCCATATTCTCTCACATTTTCGTCCAAAATTCATTGAGAAATATTATGTCCCTGTCTGGAGCAATTCTCCTTGGTATCCCAAAGTGCACCCAACCCTGTTCATATAACAAGTTTGTTGCTTATTAATTGTTGAGGGTCTTTTTGTAAGGCATCAGAACACACATCTTACTAAACCTGTGAACTACCATGAACAAATAGTCATGTCCCTTCCTGCTTCTTGGTAAACCTCCTATAAATTCAATGGAAATTCTTTCCTAGGGACGAGTGGGTAAGGGATAATATACACCCTGTTTCTTGTTACTAGGCTTTCTAGTACAACAAAGTATGCATCCTCTTATGAACCTAACTACCTTTTCTTGCATCTCTGGCCAATACACATACCTCTGTGAGTTGGTCGTTGTCTTCCCTACATCAAAGTGCCCTAATAACAAACTTGGAGGTGTGAGCCTCTCTAATCATTTGTAATCACTCACCTTTAGGAACAAATAACTTATCCAACCTGTAGAGTAACCCATCCTAGAGATGGTAGTTAATGGTGGTGTTTCCATTATCCACATGGCTTTAAATCTGCAGCTACTAAAACACCTCCTTAAATTCCTCATCCCCTGAATATGCCCCTACGTATGCATCATGGGTGAATGGATCCATGTGCATCAAAGTTCCCAAAGTTGTGATATTTGATGTGGGTGGCCTTGAAAGAATGTTAACCAACTTATTTGTGTTTTCCTTCTTGTACTTGATCACTAAATGATATTGTTGTAGAAACCCAATCCACTTTTAATGCATAGTCTATTGTATCTTACTCTGGGCTTGCAAGTACTATAGTTGTTGGTGATATGTGTGGATTATTATCTCCTTTCCCAATAAATAGTGCTTCCATTTCTTCGCAGCTTGCACCAGGGCATATAGCTCCTTTTTGTAGGTAGGGTAGTTAAGAACTACCCCATGAAATACTTCATAATGGTAGCATACATGCCTTCCTACCCCTAGAATTTATCTCCATTTCAAAGGGTTGTTGCAAGTTTGGTAATACCAGAACTGGTGCTTAACTAATTTTCTTCTTTAGCTCCTCTAATACCAATATTATTTGTAAATTTTCATGGTTATTCTGTTGGACAATTTGTCACAACATATCTGATAAAACTAATTTTAAAATCTGAAATCTACACTATTAGGGTTTATTTCTCTTTAGATTTATGGATTGTAGATTATTGTTTATTGTGTACGCATGCAAATTAAAATTTATGCAGAAAAATAGATAACAACAAAATGAAAACTCACAAACACATTTGAAACAATATATATCCTAGGAAACCCTTTCAGGAGAAAATCCAACTCAAAGATGAGGTCACATTGCTCTCTTTCTTTGAATAGAAAATGACTACAAGTACAAAGAAGTAAGTCATGTGGCCTGTGGGATACTACAACGCACAAATCATTTATGTGTGCTCTCTCCTCATCCCTCTTAGCTACTTTGTTTGTCTAAGGAACAAGTGCACTCAAAAATAATGGGACCCCTTTTCCTCCTAGTGGCTAAGTTATAACAAAATATGATAGCCTAATAGTGGTTAGGTTTGACTACCTGAACTCTTAACCAGATTTACAATATGGAATCTTCTATATTTTTCATCATCATAATCATTGTGGCTAGTGTTAAACCAAATATCACACTCAGAGGGGGAGGGTGAATTAGTATGGTGGAAAACTTATCATTTCAAAATAATTCATCAATAATCAAACATGTAACAATGTATCAAAACTATTTGTAGTATAACAGTGAATGAAACAGTGCATCAAGAAGTCATCATCACATCAACACAAAAGGACAAAAGCCTTAGGTGGAAACCCTTGTGGGAGAAAATCACAAATTATTTTCTTATTCTTCTTCAATTCATTACATAGATTTTCAAGCACTAACATGTTGGAGGCATCCACCCCCAATATGTGCAAGCAACCACTTGTGATAAGCTACAACTTGATTGAGGCACCAACCTCGAAAAGTGCAAGAAACCACTCGCGATAGGCTACAACCTTATTAAGGCACCGATCTCAGAGATGAGAAAGCTTCAACTTGTTATAAGTACCTGAGGGTCAATGGTCATGTTGCACTATACAACAACCCCCCATTTAAATTTTTAATCTTAGTCTTAAAATGCTAAATAAGAAATGGGTCCCCTTTAGGATATAGAAAGCAATAAAACTTTTGAATAAAATAGATTTTCCATCTTAGTCATATAAAAGTTTCTTTATGAGTATTTAGGAACGCTCGTCGCAAATCACAATTCTTTAGAACCCATGAACATCCATTTGGAAAGTTGCGATGTGATCAGAGTCATAGCAAAACCCTCATCGCGAAGTTTTAATCAAAATAAACTATTTATAAAAAATACGATGTGATATAACTATCGCGTCTCACACATGATTAATCCCAAGGAATGACTTATAGTGTTTCATTGAAACCTTGCGATGCGATAAGGTTACCCAGTGGCATATCGCTGATTCATAGGAAAGCATCCAAAACACTCCATTGAAAAATTGCAATGCGACATAATTATCACATATCGCGCTCTCGATAAAAGCAAGTAATAGATACTATGAACACATGCGATATAGGAATAAATCAAAAAAAAAAACTGATTTGCCAAGTTTGAAACACATCGTATCCCCATGCTAGCTTAGCACTCATCGCGATCGCAATAATGCAAAGAAACCTTTTGAGCATGGCACTAGTAACTCCCAATTTGTGATACGCAATGGTTCCACAAATATTAAAATAATACAATCGCTAATCACGAATCGCAGAGTCATGACACCTGTTCTAAAAAAGGACCATTACAAAACCCGTGATGTGACAGATATTGCTTCAGCATTAAAGTTTCATGTTATGAAGTTACAGTAAAGGATTAAGGGGCAGTTATGGTTAAGCTATTTAAGGATTTCATCCGTGGTAGCTATGTATAATATAATATCTTTTGCATCTAATGTGCTTAACTGCTTTTACTCTCTAATTTGTGTATTATCTCCTCTCAATTTTTTCGCCTATTATGCTCCTCTTTCTCATTTTGTAGTGTTAATCCAGAATCGCACAATTGGTCAAGATGTCTATGAAATATCGAAACGCAAAGCCCCCATTACAGTGGAAGAAGGACAAGCAAAATTGGTGTTAATTTTAGATTCTACCTGTCAAGACCTTGGTAAAATCTCGTGGGAAGGCATGTATACTTTACTTGAAGTAGAAAATCCAAAGGATATAGAAGAAGAAGCAACAGCTGATGGAACTAATGAAACAGAAAACATGCTCAGTGATTTGGCTAGCTCCTTCCTCCATAGAGTAGCAGCCCGTGCAAAGTTTTACCATATAATGATCTAGTGAGATGGGTAATCGAAAGTATTAATATAACAAACAGATATTTCTTCACAGTCGTTGGAAGGATGTTCGGGACATTCTGTTAGGCCCATATACTACTAGTGTAACCCCTTATTGTTATTAGTACAACCCCCTTATTATATTTTTGTGCCCATGTAGTCCCCATATTGTTATTATTGTGCCCCATAGAAGCCCACTATTGTTATTATTGTGCCCTTACATTATTATTGTTATGTTGGCTCTGATTATATTATGACCCCTTAGACTCCTATATATAGAAAGGAGGTCTTGTCATTTGTATCATCCAAGAATTGTTCATTTGTGTAATGTAAAGGAGGTTTCCCCCTTGAAGAGGCTGAATTTTAAGGCATTCATCTATCTTTTCTATCTTCTTGTGAGCTGGTTTCATAACATCTGGTATCAGAGCTGTGGATTCTAGGGTTTTGCTGCTCCAAATAGGCCATCGTGGCATTTTCTCTATAATAAAAAAATTTGTGATGTTTCATATGCGAAAAACAAAACCCATTTGAGTTGAAATCATTCTAAACCTCGGGTTTGAATTCAGAGCTTTTCATGCTATATTTGCGGAGATATGCTCTGAGGAAGTTGGCCTTTTTGCAGACTCCCGAATTACATTCCAAACAGGTGACCTGGGGAAAATAGTCATAACTTTTGTTTTGAGCATCAGATTGAAATTTCGTCAGAATTTACAGAACGAGGACAGACTATAGTATCTTTTATACATTTTTCAAATCCAAAGGTCAAAACAGTGACACGTGCCACATCGTACAAGTTCGCTCTACTGAACTAGTCTATAATCAGGTCACTGTGGGAGATTTGGCATAACCCTTCCTTGGAGAATCCAATTTGGAACAGACTGGTAGCATTGGAAAGAGGACATTGAGGGCTACTATAGATCACGATTTCAGAATTGGAAGATCCGAAATTACAGAGTTACAGTCATTTCAAGATCAAGCTCCTAAAATCAAGAAAAAACAAGATGAGGAAGTTTTATGGCAAGGATCCAGTAAATTGGATACTACAGATGGAGCAATATTTTGATCTACATGGTGTGCCACTATTACAAAAGGTATGTATTGCATCTTCATATTTAGAACAAGATCAATTTTTATGGTATAAAGGGCTTTGTTCTCGTAAACAACTTGTTACATGGTCAATTTTCACGGAAGAAATTATAACACATTATGAGAATACAAAAAGCAACACCTTCTTTGGAGCAACACCACAACAATTGGAAGAAAAAAGAGAAAAAGGGCTTTGTTACAAAGTGGAAAGCAAAATTATGGAAACAAGGAATTATACCCCTCACAACTATAAATATGGAAGTGTTGTTTCTCCTAGCCTTCCACAACCTACAAGGGTTACACCACAACAATTGGAAGAAAAAAGAGAAAAAGGGATTTGTTACAATTGTGATAGCAAATGCACTAAAGGTCATAAGTGTGCTGAGAAGATATTATTTTACATAGAGTATGAATGGGAGGAAGAAAAGGATCAAGAAACATCAAAAGAAGAGGATATACACCTGGACCCTACCCCAGAGAAAGAAGAAATGAATTTGACCATATCTTGTAAAGCATTGGCAAGAATTACCACTCCTCAAACTATCAAGATAGAAGGAAATATCAAGAAGAAAAAGGTTCAAGAAGTGAAAGATCACATCAAGAAAGAGGAAATGAATCCAACCATATATTGTAATGCATTTGCTGGAATTACCACTCCTCAAACTATCCAGATAGAAGGACATATCAAGAAAAAATTGTTCAAGAAGTGAAAGATCGCATCGAGCATCAAGAAATGAATGCGACCATATCTTGTAAAGCATTGGAAGAAATTACCACTCCTCGAACTCTCAAGATAGAAGGACATATCAAGAAGAAAAAGGTTCAAGCAGTGAAAGATCACATCGAGCATCAACAACAAATTCTCCAACTTTTAAAGGATAATGCCACTTTGGTGCAAAATCGAATGAAACAATAGGTAGATCAACATCGTAGTGAAAAATGTTTTGATGTAGGTGATTGGGTATTTTTACTGCTATATCTCAAGCAAGCTATTTATGAGAAGGAAATGTTGGCAATACTACATGCACTTAAAACATGGCGACCATACCAAATGGGAAGACTCTTCAAGGATGAGGATGTGGAAGCATTGTTTTGTGCTATTTCTATTATCCAACCAGATTGGAAAAATGAAGCAAGGGATGAATGGAAGAAGGACAAAGAAGTATAGCCACTTATTCAAAAGTTGTAAAAGATCCCAATTCAAACAATATTCCAGAAATTGAAAAGGAAGGAAAAATCATATTGGAACCTGGAGCAGTCACAGAAATAAGAACCCAACAGCTACGAAATCGATCAATTTTAGAGTATCTCATTAGGTGGAAGAACTTACCAGCTGAAGATTCCACATGGGAGGACAAGAATTTTATACAGAAGCATAAAAAATTACTCAAGCGGTGAGGACAACGCTTTTTGAAGGAGAGGGGCATGTTAGGCCCCTATACTATTAGTGTAACCCCTTATTGTTATTAGTACAACCCACTTATTATATTGATGTATTCATGTAGTGCCCATATTGTTGCTATTGTGCCCCATAGAAGCCCATTATTGTTATTATTGTGCACTTATATTATTATTGTTATGTCGGCTCTGATTATGTTATGACCCCTTAGACTCCTATATATAGAAAGGAGGTCTTTTCATTTGTATCATCCAAGAATTGTTCATTTATGTAATGTAAAAGAGGTTTCCCCCTCGAAGAGGCTGAATTTTAAGGCGTTGATCTATCTTTTATATCTTTTTGTGAGCTAGTTTCATAACACATTCAAACCTGAAGATGACAAGAGAATGTATCACTGGCCAGATCCCCAGCGACACTACAACAAATCATTCCTGGAAGCTTTTTCTAAGGAGAATCAGACAGAGTCAGACCCTATCAAACAGTGGAGACATTTTCCTAACAAGCATAAACATGAATCTTCTGGTATGTACTATGTGGACTCCTTAGCATCTCCATATTGTTATGTTGTTGTTATGGTATGTAGGCTCTTTGGAAGCCCCGATTCTATTAGATTTTCTATAGAAATGGTTCCATTGATAGAAGCAGTGATCAACTCCTTTTTTATGGATTTGGCAACTATTCTATCTGATAAAATGGCCAGTCAAATACTAGATTATAGAAAGAACAAATTTGTCACCACCCGGTTTGTGCCCCCATTCTATATAAGTGCTTACATAATGGACACAATCTGTTTTAATTACGACTTTCCCATCCTAGGTTGGAAATGGATTGTTCAGGATCCAACCCCCATTCATATTTATCATAAGTACTTATGGAAGTCTGAATACAAGAATCATTTATATAGGATTTTCCATGGTTTCATTTTACATGTCCTTCAAGCCATCTTTAATAAACTTTCTCCTCAGCTATCTGACGAGGCTAGCATTGATTTAACCTCAATCGGCAGTTGGTTCGGGGAGGAGAAGTTCACCTATATTAGGGTTTTTGGCAGTATTATAGATCCTCAAGTCCTTCCACTCTACATTCCAAATAAGCTATTAGCTACGGAAATAGCCTACCAGATAGTGGAAAAAGGGATGTCTAGAAACCTTAAAGAGTCTAAGAAACAAGTGTGGCCTCCATTTCCCCTCCGTTGTGGCACTTACACATTGCATGATTTTAAGCATGCCGAGAAAGAAGCAAAGAAAACAAAGGATTTGAGTCTAGCGGTTATTCCAAAAAGACAATATGATCTAAACAAGGTCGCTTTCAATTTCACCACTCAGGTGAACGTTAGTAAATTCATACATGAGAATGATGAGTTTGATGACTTCTTCGCTTCAGCAGAGTTATTCTCAACAGTAAGTAATCTGGAAAGATTCAAATTGGGAGCCAACAAGATGGACAAATTCATGGAATACAGGACACGGAGGTTACTGACAATACCTCTAGATTTATTAAATACTGCCCCTATTGTTCAACAAGCAAAGCACACCGAGGAGCATATTATTGAAAAGATTTCCGGAGAAGGTGAAACAAGTGGAAAGTCCAGTGAACCGCTTATCACAAATGTTCATATTGACCTCATTTGGACTAAAGGATGGGAGCAATTTGATCAACAAATCAAAAGCCAGAGTGATCCCCAAAACATTATCATATCAGCATCACACGCAACACAATGGCCCATTGTTCCTGATAGTGCGATTGAAGGAATACCTAGTAAATACATAGCTTAGAAAGAGATTGAAATAATCCCTGAAAATCCTTCAGGAGAAATTACTGTTAAACAGACATGGTGAGCAAGAACAAATAGGAAAGATAAAGCATGCAATACGATTTTATTAACAATTTGATATACATTTATAGTACATTTGGTGACCGTTGGGATTCACATCCCAAGGTCCCTTGGACTGCTTTGTCCATTCGGCTTCCACACTAACCCATTTAGGATTAGGTGT
>APFE031255229.1:0-90107 GCA_000404065.3 Pinus taeda | reverse complement strand
TGTCTGAATTTCTGAGAGAGAGGCTTTGCTGATTTGGAATGTGTCATTAGAAGTAGATTGTATTAGAGTTTTCAAAAACTCTAATACTTCACCAATTTGATCCATTTTCCGAAAAAAATTCAGTGCCTTAATGATACTTTGAGTTCCTCGGAAAGCTAAAAGCTTCTTGGAAAGATATTTCAAGCTTCAAAAATCCATTTTTTTTTACAATGTTTTCATAACAAGTGGGTACATGGCCTGTTGTAGGTGTATTCTTTAAAACATATGATGGCACCAAAACCCAACTTTCAACTAGTTCATGATATGATGCACAAACACAATCCGATATTTAAAAAAAAATACAAAGCAGTAGTGGGACCTGGAACAAAGACATAACATCAGCCTGGAGACGTGTGACCAATGGACTAATAAGTATGCCAAGAGTGACAAGCCTCTTACTCTGCTACAGAAATCCGCACCACTAATTCGACAATGGTTCCTGCGCCAGCAATAGAAGTCATCTGGGACTGAAGAAAAACTCAGTGAGAGTTTTTGTCAAACACTTGTTGGCATACTGCACTCTTATGCATTTGGAAGACCTTCAGCTCTGGCCTGCTTATTCACAGTCAATAGCAGAGAAAATGCCAGCTCAGCTTCTAGGAATTAGCACAAATTCTGGTTATAAATTTATCTCTGCATGGTGACTGAATTGTGATACCACGGATTTCAAAATTAACACAGTCAAACGCACCACCGTACTAGCAGATATATCAATGCAGAATTCACCAATGCATCACGCACTAGCAAAGGATTCTCACCACAGTTGATTCACAACCAGTACAGACTTGAATATACGACTTCCACATACAACACAATACCATTCATGACATTCAGCGGTTCAACACGGTCTCAGCATTCAGCGCAGCGTTCACAAATAATCTCAACGCATGAGAGGAGTGAAAAAACAAATATACGTATGCACAGTCATGCAACGGACGATCTTCTTATATATGAGCCACAACCTCGAACATCATTATCCTGCTATCCTGCTACACAAGAGCAGAACAACCAACCTCAACTCTCTTCCCTTCGGCTTCTGCTAGTTCCAATAAACCTAACATCCAGTTCCACCACCCAGGTGGGCCATTAATCTGCGAATCTCCAGTGCTACTGCTTGGTATATCGACATTGAACATACCATTGTGTCGATCCAAATCGCAGCAACAGATATATTTACAATTTTACATTCAATTTTTTTTTTTTTTTTTTTTTTTTTTTTGGGAAGACTTATTTAACCGTGGTAACTTTGAGATCTCTTTCTCAGCGGCAGCTTCTCAGATTTGAAGAAAATCAGAAATGATGCAGCAAAGATATCAAGCTTGGCAAGGCCCATTTTCTCAAAGGACGAGGGAAGTTCTGATTATAAAAGTGTTGCTTTGACCAGATGTACAGGAAGAGTATCACTCTTGGAAAGTATTCAAAACACAGGAGATGGGTCATACAAGACTAGAGATGTTTCAATGTTGGATTCTATGAAACGACTTCAGGTTGGTAGAGTAAGCAGATTCCTCCAAAATAAAGGCTTTGGGAAGGCAGCTGAAAGACAAGAAAAATAGTGAGGCAGTGGCATGCACAACGTGCATCCAAGCATAAGAAAGATGACCCAAGGCTATATTTATCATTTTTGCAGGCTTTTTGTAGGCAAATAATATAAGCACTGGTGATATGCCACTTTTTAGGTTCTAGCTTGTATTACTAGTACGCGCTGTCATATAAGACTTGTAAAATTGATCATGCGAAAAGAAAATTGAATCAAAGTACATCTTATATGTACCATAATTAACTATTAAATTAGGAAGTGAAATGATCCGCACTTATTGTTTTGCTCATCATCCGAAAAAGGGTTCTGGTGCAAGTATTGAAGTTTATGAAGGGCAAAAGCCTTTACTAACCACTTTTTAGGTTTCGACGAGTCTTTGACACTATAAAATCCTCAAAATATATAATTCAATCAATTCCTGAAAAATCCGTTGAAAGTCCTTTCAAATTTCGCAGATTTCCTACGGCTGACCGGCCGAATCCTTCGATCTAAAACACTAGAAAATCCTCGCAGGATACAACCAGATTAAATGCCCCAAAATAAACTCAGATTCCTCGCCAGTCGGCCCGCACCCCGCGAAGATTGTGAGAATAGCAGCGAATCGAAGGAAACTTGAAGGCAAAAACAGCCTGGTCTGTCTGAATCGAAATCAGTTTTATGGACGGTAAGATCAGATTGACTGTAATGGCGTTTTGTATGCAGAGAATAATAATGAATAGCAGGTGGAGCGTTATGTGTACAAGAGGCGTTCTGACGGTATATTCATCATCAGGCTGCGATTTCCAGATGGAGCTTTATGTGTACGGAGGGAGAAGATAGTGTGCAGAGGGAGCAGCGTTTTGACACAGCAGAGCTGGAAGGGAATATGGCAGATTATTTCAGGACAAAGGCAGTGCAGGTAATGAAGGCTAGGTCAGCGCTATTTAAGGCAATTTAGATCAGTTGCTCATGGAAAACAGGCCACACATCATGGCTCTGATACCATGTTAAACAGACATGGTGAGCGAGAACAAATAGGAAAGATAAAGCATGCAATACGATTTTATTAACAATTTGATATACATTTATAGTACATTTGGTGACCGTTGGGATTCACATCCCAAGGTCCCTTGGACTGCTTTGTCCATTCGGCTTCCACACTAACCCATTTAGGATTAGGTGTCCAACAATTACATTAAATATTGAGGAAATACCACCCTTGGATGTATTTTACAGCCCAAAACAAAGGGATGTAGTCAAGAGGCAAAGGAAAAAGAGGAAAATAGACCAGACATCATCCACATCTCCTCAATCTGAGTTTATGAATGTTATATGGAAGGATTCAGAGGTCAATCCTTCTGAGGATTTGACTAAGTTATCTCAATTTGCAGGGGCATACACAGCTGCTACAATTGATAAGGCAACTGAAGTTAACCAATTGATCAAAGAAAAGGATCAAAGGATTAATCAGCTTGAAGAACAAACTGCAATAGAACAACATAAGATTAATCGGCTTGAGGAACAATTGGCAGAAGAAAAAAAGAACAAGCAGCTTGAAGTACAATTAAACCTGGAGAAACAGAAGATTGACTAGCATGCCATCCAAAAACAACAACATTTGTCTCAAGAGCTCGAATAGCTTCAATTGAAGCAGCACAAGTACATCCTTATAGTTACTGGTTATTTCACAAAATGGGTAGAGGTTGTCCCACTAAAGGTAGCTAATACATAAAGTATTACAGATTTTATTAATCAGTACATAATCACCAAGTTTGGCCTACCCACATCTTTAATGTTTGATAATGCATCTTATTTTTCTAGAAATACTATGGTAGAATTTGCTTTAAAAAGAGGTTTCAAATTGAAGTATTCAGCCAACTATTATCCACAAGGTAATGGACTAGCTGAATCAACAAACAAAAACCTTACAGGAATCATCAAGAGGACTATAGACCAAAATCATAGGAATTGACACAAAGCATTGACATTTTCTCTTTGGGCAGATAGAATAACACAGAAGGCCTCAATTGGTTCTTCTCCTTTTGCTTTAGTTTATGGAAAACAAGTAGTTCTCCCCACAAACATAACAATCTCATCTCTCGCCCTAGTGCAGTTTATCAATGAAAATCCTTCCTCTTCTCTTCAAGCAAGACAATTTCAAATCCTTAAACTCGAAGAAGAAAGAGAAAATTCTAAAGCTACCCATTCCCATCATCAACAGTTAATCAAAGCCTCTTTTGATGCAACCTCTACCAGTCATAAAACTTTTGAAGTAGGTGATCTGGTTTTGAAATGGGACAGAGCACATGAGGAAAAAGGTAAGCATACCAAGTTCCAAAGATTGTGGCTTGGACCATTCCATATCATTGAAAAAATTGGTCAATCAACATTTCTTTTACAAAACTTGTCAGGTAAAGTGAATTCCTTGCCCGTTAATGGGAAAATTCTGCAAAAAAAAATAATAAAATAATTTAAAAAAAAAAAAAAAAAAAATTAATTTAATTAATTAATAATAATAATAATTAAATAATAAATAAAATAATAATATTTTTAAAAAAATAATAATAAAAAATAAAAAAAATTACTTTTCCTAGAAGGCAACCTCTTCTATTTTTGTATCATATTATCTTTAATATTCTTAAGAAAATAAACGTTAATGTAGTATTTACTTTTGGCTTCTCAAAATAAAATCTCTGATAATATTTTGATTTTTTCGCTTCTATAAGTAAGATAAGTTAAAGAAATAATTAGAGCATTTGAATATCAAAATGAACCTTATTTCTTTGAAAAAACTTGACCTTGCTAAAATCATTTGTTCAATGAACAAGCTCTTATCTTTATAAAGTATAGATGTCATGTTATTAGTCAAAGAAATGAATCTTTAACCTAGTAAGGACTTTCTACAGATGAGTATCTCAAAACTCTATCATTATCATCCAAAACTCTTTAAAAGGGTGAGTGATTCACCCCATCAAATAAAATTTTCTTTTTTCATAGTGAAATTCTAAAATATACAGAACTTAAAAGATAATAAGTCTCATCACGAGCTTGTTTACCATGATCACAGGGGGATAATTAAACTGATATTACCAAAACTGCTTATCAAAACAGGGTAATAGCCAATGGTCTAATCAATCAAAGGACAAGGGGTCTCGCGAAGAGCCAACTTGTTCAGTTTAGTTACAAGTGGTGAATGGCATTGTCATTATTGGGTTACCAAGCCTAGACAATGTCTTTTAAATTTGAAAAGAAAATTATATGAAAATAAAAGAAAGGTCCTAAGGAAAAAGAAAAAGCAAATGAATATCAATTTGAATTTTGAAAATTGTTTCGGATGGGACAACGAATCATTGTTGTTTAAAAGGTAACCCTGCTGAGGCTATGAACGCCTCTTGGCAGCAGAGGCTCTATCTGTGATAAATAAGAAAACCAAAAATTAATCTGTAGAAGGCACCTGCTATATCTATCTAAAATCTTAGAATTGACTGATGCAAACATTTGTATTTTTATCACTACAAGAGTAAAGTAGTTGAGTAGATAGATTGAGTGAGTGATTATAATTTCAGTGGAATATTTTTTAGATTATAACTCATGTAATTATTATCCATATAACTTTTCTTATTTTGAAAGTTTTTAGAAATTGCAAAATATCAATCAGAGATAGCTGGTTATCCAAAGTGAATCGCCAATTGTTGTACTATGTAACAACACCCCCCATTTATATGAATAGTAGTTGATATTTGACATATAAATGGGGACCGTTTTCTAATTTTTCTAGTCTTTGAAAAATAAATCCTAACTCTAAGAAATTGCCTTGAAAACTCTTATAAAATAACCCAAGCTTAGCATCTTTTATCACAAATCGCATTTCACATTTTTTCATGTCAAAATTATTAACATATTTAACTAAATTCCAAATTGCGACATGCGATGAACCCCCCCCCCCCCCCCCCCCCGCTGCGATATTCCGATCAGAACGCCTTAAGAACGCGTAATCACACTTCACAGAGTCACAAATAAATAATGCAGGCCAATGTGTCATCCTTTAACAATTTGTGAAATGTGATATTGCGATTTTCGCAATTGCATTTCGCATTATGTCCAGGAAACGCTATATTACAACGTTTAAAAGCTTTGATGCGTGAATAAAGCACGAAGTATGGGAAGTTACTATGTTTTAATATAATAATGAATGGTTTGACAGGGTAATTAATGTTTAGCAGCCCAAGGAGAGGTAATGATGTTTCTAGTTATAGCTAGTTAACACTGAATATCTCATTCGAAATCTTCCCACGATTCAAAGTCATTTTAGAGTGTTTTCAGCCTTAATTGCCCTATATCGTCTGTGATGATATATCTCTTCAGTTTCAGGAAAGCTTCAAAAGACATGTCATTATGAAAGGTGATGAAAAAGAAGAAAAAGTAGAGCATTACAGAGTCTGAGCTATCAAAAATGTCTCCTATATTCTCTTATATAGTTTGCAGCACCAATGGGGGAGCGACATCATGGGAATTCATATACAACAGACTTGAGGATTAGTGTCCCAAAATTACTATCATAAAGGCAACGACTGCCTCAATAAAACCTTCAGGATTCCAATTCAAAGATGTTGCATGTTCCTTCCTTCACAAAATAGAAGCGAGAGCGAAAATACTCCCATATACCGATATGATTAGGTGGGTGGTGGAAAATCTTAGCGTTGAAGACAGGTAATTCAAGAAGTCAAGGATGGAGCTCATGGGGTCATTCAAAGCTAAAGACCTAAAGAAAATGTACCATATACCTGAACCTCAAGACATATATGACAAGTCATACCTAGCCAACTTTGCAAAGAAAAACAAAGAACCTTTCAAGATGATCTAAGGCTGGAGGGTACTGGAGAACAAGTTCAAATTTGATAAAAACAGGTATGTATCCTGTAGCCTCCTTAGCAAACCCTTAAAACTATGTAGCTGCTATGTTATGTAGGCTATACAAATTACCTAATAATGCTAAGTTTTCCATAGAATGGATTCCTTTAATTGATGCCTGTGTCAATTCCCACATAACGAATTGGGCCACTATCCTCTATGATAACCTAGCCACTGCCATCTCTGTGTATCGTCAAAAGAGATCCTCCTCCGAAGAGAACCTTCTTCCATTCTATTTTAGTGCATACATCATGGATGCCATCTGTTTCTGCATTAAATTTCCAATTATGGGTTGGAAATGGACTTTATAGGATCCTTACCCTATCCATCTCAGCCATAAACAGATTTGGGAGTCCCATTATATACCCCATTTTTATAAAATATGCCATGATGTTATTTTGCCATTGCATCAATTAATTTTTAGTAAGAAAGCCCCTAGGTTTTCCAAAGAAGCTGCTATAGACCTTCTCGTAGTGGGAAAGTATTTTGTTGAAGAATGGTTTACATACATCAAGGTTCTTAGTAGTACGTCGGACCCTCATGTATTCCCTTTGTATGTCTCCGATAAACTATTAGCAAGATAAATAGCCCACGGGACTGTGGGAAAAGGCCTAACCAAGACCCTAAAAGATAACAAAAATTCATTATGTCCATCTTTTCCTATTTGGTGTGGTTCCTTTTTGTCAGCAAATTTTAACCATGCAACCAAGGAGTAAGTAAGCCTAGAGAGCCTCAACCTCCATACTCTACCGAAAAGGCAATTTGATCCAAACAAAATCGCGCATAATATTACTAATGCAGTGAAGATCAAGACCTTTAACCATGAGGCTAATAATTCTCAAGACCTTTTACAGTTTTCTGAATCATTCAAACAAGCGTTCGAGTGGGCAAGGGAAAATCTGAGTCCTGAAGATTTTGAAAGCTTTCAGGAATTCAAAAACAAAAGGCTCGAAATAATTCCACTACATTATTTAAAAACTGAGGACAAACCTACACCCAGTATGA
The DNA here is from genome assembly GCA_000404065.3 of Pinus taeda. Lineage (NCBI taxonomy): Eukaryota > Viridiplantae > Streptophyta > Pinopsida > Pinales > Pinaceae > Pinus > Pinus taeda. The sequence continues at coordinate 82,633 of APFE031255229.1, read as the reverse complement.
CCGTCAACATCGAGGGACCAAATTCTCTCATAGAGCCTCAAGTGGATACAGGGAAAGACCAAGACACTGAGAATACAATGGAATCCAGTAGGAGGTCAGCCGAAAAGCAGGATATGAGTGACCTGACTAAAGGTACCAATTATGAGATCAAAAGCAGCAGTTTGGAGCAAGAGTGGGACCAATTCAGTAAAAAAACTACAAGACACTCCTAAGTCAACAGATGCTCAAGAAAACATAGAATATCGCACTCCTCTGTATACCCAGAAAATTACAGAGTCTGAGCCAATAGATGAGCAAGGGACAAGTTCGCAGCAGACATAAATCATTCCTACTTTTCCCACATCAGAAATTGTCCTAAAGGTGACTGGAATTCCTCCTTTAGATGTGTTCTATAACCCACTTCATAAGGTTGTTGTAAGGAGACGGAGGAAAAGAAGGAGGTTAAAGACACCCGAGATCCCACTCGGGAATGAGCCGATGGACATAGTCTGTAAGGATATTCCTTCCAACCCAGCTGAAAATTTGACCAGACTGTCGCAGGTTACAGGGGCATATGCAACTACCACCATGGATAAATCTAACAAGATATCTATTTTGTTAAGGGAAAAGGATGAGAAGATAGCAAAGCTCAAGCAACAGTTGCAAGTTGAAAAAGCAAATGTGAACCAACAAGTTGTTGAACAAATTGCTCAATTGCAGTAGAATATGGAAGTGCTAAAGATAATCCATGACACATATATTTTTGCGAAGAATATGCAAGTTCAAGAATTGCAAGAGGCCATGGAAAAATATGAAGATGTCCCTACTGTCAAGGAATTCATTAAAGATGAACTAGAGCTAAATTCCCTCCTATCGAAACAACAATAACAATTTTTCCAAAATATGTCACATATCGCTCCTTATCTGATCACCAGTAACCAGCTAACGGATAAGGCAGATGACCAAAGAACTGATTTTACTGATCTAAACACAAGGATCTCAGAATTCATCGAGTGGAAAGAAATAGAAGAGGGAAGGAGAGCTAATCTGCCCGAGATTGAGGAGACACATAAGAAAATTCTATTCACAGATTGGGATGTGTGGATCAAGAAAGTTGAATTAGCAGTGACAAGAGTAGCAGGGGTGTCGAAGAACATAGTAAAAGCGGTAAACTACACTTTTCATGCCACCAACCTGGGGAAAGAAGGCAACCCGAAGGTACTACCCGATTTAAATGACTTGCATAAAAGCTGGAAGAAAAGAGTGGAAATCCAAAGGGAAGCGACCGTAAAGTTAGCAAATACTAACTGGGAGGCATATTGGGAATACATTGTCAAGCCACACAACCAAATCATGACCCTAAACTGCTCACTCCATTCAACTCAGTGGATGATGCCACCTCTCACAAATGTTATTTTCGCAGGACAGGTCAGAACACAGTTTGGGGCACCTCCTCAAGTCAAAATGATGGCTGATATATGTGATCTAAAGGAGAAGATGGCAGACAGAAAGTCATCATTATAACCTCTGCTCATCAATTCACTTTTATTTTTAGAGTTAGTTAACTAGTTAGGAGGAAGGTTGTTTGAAACCTCCTCAAATTTTTGTATAATCTATTTTTGAACATTAGTTAGAATAGTATTTATACCCTTCTCATGCATTTAGAGAAGGGTCCATAATTTTATCAAAAACATTTGCAAAGAATGCACTTCTGTAAGTTTGTGAATGCCTTGATGAAATTATGGAACATGGTCATTTCTTTTAAATCTCAGACTACTTTCCTTTGTTGATGCACTGTTGTATACTTCAAAGATAATTTGATCTGAAGAAAGGAGTTGATCTATGTCATTAGTCAAATGAGCATAACTTCACACATATGGTACTTCTATCTTGTATGATTAGTTCTATTTCAGTTTAATTAGTGATAACACTTCATTTTCATGAATTGCATATGAGATATGTTCCTTCTGCTAAGCATTAATTGCACTATTGTATGATGCCTAGTTGAAATTGTTTATTTTCATATATAATCATCACATATATGCAATATAGTTTAAACATTTCTTTGACTAACTATTTAGTCAAAGAAATGATCTTACATGTTATCACCTTTGTTTAATGCATGATTATCTTCATTATCACATGTCAAACATATATCTTTTTAGATCGCATATCACACATAATACCCGAGTTTATATTAGATTAAGTTAGCTAGAGATTTGCATGATAGAATAGGCCATTTAGTTATCACTATCCTTACTGCAATCACTTTAAAACCACCCACTCTCATTTTAAAACCCACACTAGAAACTAGTCCCATCATCCCAAGTCGAGCCACCACTTTAAATGGAAAAGGGGTTGTCTTTAAGGTCCGGATTGGGTGGTTATCCCCCATGTTAGAGTAGCAAAAATATGAGTCTTAAACACAACCTTCTTCATACACATTCATCATCTTAAATAGACCATACATAAAATATCATATGTGTCTAAGTTCGGTGCATCATTGATCCAACAGAGGATCGAATCAAAAACAAAAGGAGGATTTTTATTTCACTGTTATGAGTCTTTTTCCTCTTAAAATGAAAACAAAACAAAAGCCATAAAATATTCATAGATTTATCTAAGAAAAACTAAATTCCTTAATAAAATAAGCATATCTTCGAAATCCATCTTCGCGAACCCAATAAAGCAGAAAAAATAGAAAAAGCTAGTGTTGACTGAGCAGCGCTTGCACAACGAATTTGTGCTTTCAAAAATGACATGTGGTTGGTTCCTGAAAAGGTGAGTTGGCTGCCACACCTACTCCAGGTTCCTATATTCAAATTCCAACAAGTGGATTCCTCCCAATATGTGTGCAAATGTGTAGGCAGGGTTTGTGCAGCGAATGCATAGCGCTTGTACAACGGGCCATATCTCCCAAACAGTGATACCTATGTAAAAAATAAAGGAAATTATCGTATATTATAGCTTTCTAAATATAAACCTCTCTCAGTTTCTCTAAATTATTCCCCACCTTCCCAGAAAATGCTTTTCAAAACAATGACTTAAAACATGAAATTTACGAATTACGAAAAATGAGCATTGAATATACATTTGAAACTATCAATCTGTTACAACTGTGTAGAAAATGGAAGAGGTTATTGTGTCTTAATACGTTTTGTATAAAAACCTCTTTCATTTTCCCAAAATTATCCTCCATGTGGTCGGAAACCATTCTGCAAAATGGTGACTAAAACAAAGCTTATGCAGTAGATTCCCACAGTGAGTGTGACCTCAATTTCTCATCAACTGCCAGTTGGGAATTGATCTGTGATATCCTGTAGGGATGGAGTGTGCTCGGATTAGGAACAGTTTGCATGACTATACAATGGCATGAGAATAAGACGACATAAAAATTTGAATCACCCCTTGTCTTTTGTCTTGTAGTGCAATGATGATTTGAACTGATGAGTTAGAGCGCTCCACTTGATTTTGCATGATCATAAAGCATGAGAAATCATTAGTTGGAGTATAATTCTATTAGCTAATGGGGGGGGGGGGGGGGGGGTGGGGGGTGTGGGGGGGTTCCATGTTATACATTAGGATTTTACATGTGATAAGCATAGGGAAGTGGTAGTGGTGTCATGGGGAAATAGGGTAGGGAATAGGGAAATATGGGGTAGATAGGAATAGGGGATAGAAATTTATGACATATTTAATGAACAAATATGATGAACATCAAAACTTTAGACTAACACAACTTCATTTCAGATGGTTCTGATCGATGAAAAACTGACACATAACCCCTTTTGACTTGACTGTATAAACATGTGTGACCTCATGAATCCCACCAACTTGACACTCTTTTGTGTCTTGGATTAACTCTCTATGGAATAAATTCAAGGATGTCAGACATTGATCTAGAGACTATGATAACATCAATAGTCACAGGTTGAACTGCTTCAAAAACTGAAAATCAATGGACAAGGAAAATACATTTGACATCAAAAACCTATGACCCTAACAAGACTCACAAAAGAAACCAAAGAAGTCTTCTTTTTTTAAGCTTGATGTTAAGTTTGAGTTGCCAATATATGATGGTGAAATGAATCCTGAAAAGTTAGATAACTAGATAAATGAAATTGAGGTGTATTATAGAATTCAAAATGTTGTTGATGAATCTACAAAAATTCAGTTAGCTACACTTAGAATGGGAGGAACAACTTTGATTTGGTGGGAAAGTAAAACTCAATCACATTTGAAGAAAAAAGGTCAAATTATCTCTTCATGGTCTAAGTTTGTTAAATCTCTTAGACAGCAATTCTATCCTTTAGGATATATGCAACAAGTTGTGATGGATTGGCAACATTTAAGGCAAGGTAAAGGACAAAGTGTGCAAGAGTTTACATAGGAATTCAAGAAAAAGGAATTAGCACTTAATGTTCCATTAGACACATGGGAAACTTTGTTAAAGTATATTGGAAGTTTGCATTCTTATTTGCGACATACATTGCTTATGTTTAATACAACTGACTTTGATGAAGTGTGTGTACAAGTCGTTCATATTGGATCGGGTGGAAGTCCTTTTCAGTCAAAATTTTAAAAGAAACCATTCAAACATCATAGAAAAAAGATTCCAAAGAAGGCAAGGGAAAGAGTAAGTTGAAAGGGAAGAAATCGACAACAGCTAAGAAGGAAGGAGAAAGGCCTACTTGTACTCATTGTCAGAGGGTTGAAAATCAAGACTCCAAATGTTGGAAGCTTTATCCTGAACTTAAACTAAAGAAGTTCGTTAAGAAGAAGGGTGAAATGAAAGCTAATGCTATAGTCCAACAAGATTTGGGATCTGACTTCAGTGATGAAAAGAAGATTACCACTATGGGTCTAGCAAGCATTCCTTTTGAAACTAGCTCTAGTTCTACTTGTTCCGCATATTCTTCAAAAGCTAATAATATGATTGAAGAAAAAAAGGGAGTTGAATTGTTTCACATAAGGATCATATCCAAGCACACTAGGATAGACACATTATTCGATAGTGGATCAAAAGAAAATATAATTTATAAGGAACTAGTAAGGAAATTGGGATTGGAAACTAAAAATCATCCATAACCATACCCTTTAGGATGGTTGTAAGAAAATACTCAGATTCAAGTCATAAAACAATGTCGATTAAGGTTTTCAATTACAACTAATTTTGTTGATGAATTTGAGCTAGATGTGATTCCTTTGGATATATGTGGAGTTGTGTTTGGTAGTCTGTATCTTTATGATAGAGATGCCATATTTCATATAAAGGAGAATAAGTATCATCTCTTTAAAGATGGAATTGAATACATTGTCAGGGCACACACAATTAAGACAAACTTGGATTTAATCAATGTCAGTCAAATGAAAAGTTTAATAAATTCAAGTAAAAGGTATATTCTCATGATTGTTAAAGAACAACCTAAAGATAAGTATGATGATTTTCAAGGGTTTGATTCCCAGTTTAAGGAAAAATTGGTTGAAATAATTGAATATTATAAAGAATTATTTAAAGAACCAAAATATTTACCTCCAAAATGAAAAATACAACATGAGATTCAATTATAATATGATGCCCCTCTCCCGAATATTGGCATGTATCGTATGTCAATCATCGAAAATGAAGAGATTAAGAAACAAATTTAGGGAATGGTTGATAAAGGCTTTATTCGACCTAGTTCTTCTCCATGTGGATCACTGATCATATTAGTCCCAAAGAAAGACATAACTTGGAGAATGTGTGTTGATTTTAGAGCCTTAAATAAAGTAACCATCAAGAAAAGGTAACCTCTTCCTAGAATCGATGATTTGCTTGATCAGTTAAAGAATGTTGTTTACTTACAAAACTGGATTTAAGAAGCGATTATCATCAGATTCGTATTGTAGAGAATGATATGTGGAAAATTGTACTTAAGACTAGACAAGGAATTTATGAATGGTTGGTTATGTCGTTTGGGTTATGAAATGTGCCAAAAACTTGTATGAGAGTGACGAATGATGTTTTTCGTCCTTTTATTGATAAGTTTTTCATAGTCTATCTGGATGATATTCTTATTTGAGTTCAAGTTGGGAAGGAAACGTAAAGCATGTTAAACAAGTTTTTGATGTGTTGCAAAAAGAGAAAATGTATCTCAAACTCTCTAAATGTGAATTTGGAAAAACTTCCTTAGTATATCTTGGTTACATAGTTGGAGGAGGTCAGCCAAAAATAGATCCAACTAAAATCGATGTAATTTTCAAATGGCCAAGACCTCAAAATGTGACGGAAGTTGAAAGTTTCTTGGGTGTAGTTCAATATTGGAGGAAGTTTATTTCTCATTTATCTTTTATTGCATCACCACTTAATGATCTAAAAATTTCTTAAGTCTCCTTCCAGTGGGGAGAAAAACAACAAAAAACATTTGATACTTTAAATCAAAAAAAAATTACAACTCCAATCTTGGATTTACCAGACCTTCAACAACCATTTGAAATATTAACTTATGCTAGTGGGTATGCAATGGTTGCAATATTATTACAAAAAGGAAAGCCTATTTGTTCTCATTCAGAAACATTTTCTAAAGCCATTGCTAACTATCCAACTTATGATAAATAAATATATGCATTAGTGGAAAGTATTAAAAAGTGGAAACATTATTTAATGGGCAAAGAAACAGTGATTCATACAAAACATTAGCCACTTCACTACCTTCAATCACAAACTAAGTTGCAACAATATCGAAATTATAGATGGATGGGATTTTTGCAGCAATTCCATTTAGTAATCAAATATAAGAAAGGTACTACCAATAAAGTAGATGATATGTTATCAAGGCCTTCTTTGAATGCTTCAATTATTCTGCAAAATAGTTCTTTAGCACATGAAAGTTACATATAACAATATGTTGAAGATATTGATTTTAAGGATGTTTATGAATCACTAACTCATGGTGCTCAAGTGGAAGAATGGAATTATCACGTTCATGACAAGTTATTGTGCCATCTTGGCAAGTTGTGCATATCACAAGGAGAAAGAGTGCATGTCATCATGGAAGCACATTCTTCTTGTGTTTCAAGGCATTTTGGTTTAGGTAAGATAGTGGCACAATTACAAAGGTTTTTCTATCGGCCTTGAATGAATGAAACAATTGTTAAGTACATCAAAGGTAGTGTCACGTTTTCAACAAGAAAACCAAACAACAAAAACTTAGGTTTGTATATGCCACTTCCAGTTCCTTCTCGGCCATAGGAAAGTATATCTATGGATTTTGTAGGAGGGCTTCCAATGTCTAGAAAAGGGCATGATTATTTGTATATTGTAGTTGATAGATTTAGAAAAATGTGTATTCTTGTTCCATGTAAAAAGCAAGTAACTGCTAAACAGACTGCACATATGTTCTTTCAAAATGCGTGGGTTCATTTTGGGTTCCCTACTTCTATAATCTTATATTAGGACTCTCGCTTTTTGGGGGATTTTTGGTCCACTTTGTGGGGACTCATGGACACTAAGTTGAAAAAGAGCACAACTTTTCATCCACAAACCGATAGGGAAACAGAGGCGGTGAACAAAACAGTGGTACATCTTCTTAGAGGTTATTTTAGCAAACATCCTAAGTTGTGGGATGGATCCTTACATTATGTTGATCATGCTTAAAACCATGCCTTGCACTCTTCTACTAGGATATCTCCTTTTGAAACATGTTTTGGGTACCTGCCAAAATCACCAATGGAATTTATCTTTGGTGAAGAAGCTAAGGAGGATGGAAATGGAGATGTCGACAAAGCAATCAATTTAATTCAAAGAATCCAAAAGATTCATGAAGCAGTGCAGGATCAATTGGAGAAATTTCAGGCCAAATACAAAATGTGTCATGACAAGCATCTAATGAATCATCACTTCCAGATTGGTGATCAAGTATGGCTATACATCATCAAAGAAAGGATGAAAGGTGAAGGTAAAAAGTTGAAACCTATAAGGTATGGTCCTTTTACAATTGTTGAAAAGATTGGGCACAATGCATTCCGGTCGAATTTGCCTCCATACACACATATATATTCAGTTGTAAATGTTGATAAATTGAAGTTGTATGAATCTCCAATGATCATGGATCAAGAGGAAAATTCTCCAATTCCAACAATAAATGATTTTTCACCTGAATGCATGACCGATTTATAGGAAGATACCATCTTGGATAGGAATGTCCACACTTCCAAGCGAGGAGATGTAGAGTATCTTCGAGTGGGACTCAAATGAATGAATCCAAACAAAGCAAGGTGGGTGGAGATCGGAAGGTTGAGGGAATAATGCCCTAACCTCATATCTACTTAAAACCAAACTTTTGGTTGTCCAAAAGCTTCCAGTGGAGAGGAATGATCTAGGAGGATCCTCAAAATGCTCAAAATTCAACAACCCCAGATGATCATGAAACCAGTGCCAAGTCGAAGAGCTCGTCGCGCTAATTTTGGTGGTACATTTAGTTTTCAAAATGGCCTCCGTATGAAGGAGAAAATGCATTTTGAGGTTTTGTTCAAATAAGCAAAAAAGGGAGGCCAAAGTAGGCCAAGTAGCAGCTCTAGAGTGGGCCAAGTGGTAGAACCAGAGCAGGACAAGTGGCAACATGAGAACAAGGCACGTGGCAGCAAGAGGCACACCCCAAAATTCAAACTAACAATCAGAGAAGTCGTAGGTCAAACTAGCGATCGTTGGGATGACAACCCAAAATCTTACCAACATACCACAACATGACTTATTATAGCATCAACGCAAGTTTATATTTAAGGTTCAGTTGTTTTGGTTGAAGTGACAAGGATTGGTGGAGCTCGCCATATCCAACAAGCGCCTGCTAAACTTGGTATATATGTTAACACCGCTCCAAACATAGTGCCACTACAAACCATATGTCAATGCTGATCCATATATATCACCGTTGAACTATATTATTACACTGTATCTCAAATATCACGTGGTGTTACCACTCCGTTCAAACCATATGACATATATATGGTATGTGCCATACCAATATTACGATATAGTTCAACTATAAAATATGTGGTTGTAACACCATACTATGTAATACCAAGAAAAATCTCCGAAGGCCCATGGGTTTGAGACTAAAACCTCCTATAGGTCTTATAAAAGACTTTACCATTGTGCCATCAGCAAGGGAGATATAAGGAGTGCATTATGTAATTGTTTTAATGTTTCCTGTAAATTCCTTTTTAGGCATATCTCGGTCAATATTGGGCCTTTTTGTAATATGAAAGTTGTGTTGGAAAGCTAAGGCCGAGACCCTTCAGCTAACAATGGCCATTGAAGCCTGTGAGTAGATTCCATAATGGTAAATTTTGATGTAAAGAGACTTTATGATCATTTTCAATACATCGATCGCTGATTGGAAGAGAACCCAGAGATGTAGTCCAATAGGGACGAACTTCGTCATCAAATTTTTTGTGTTTGCTTCTTATTTCTGTTGTTCATGGTTGATTTCAGATTTCAAGTTTTTAAGTTTAAGGCACATAAAAATCTATTTTCCTTATTAATTCACTTAAAAAAACAACCTTAGTTAATATTTGAAGAAATTGAGCAAATAGTCAATTATGTTGTTTTTTGGATCACCATTGGGGAAAACACATGACGAAGAGTTACTATGGTATGAATCAACCTCCTCAGTGACCTTAAGGAAATGGAGCCTAACTTGTTCTGCTTATGCCACTCTTTCACTAGACAAGTTCCAAACTTTACCTTCTCTCAAGGTTGCGAGTAGCAATAATATGAACACTCCAAGCGTGTGATCTCACGACCTCACGACCTTGAAACTTCACAACCTTACAAGCTTGCGACCTCATGAACTCGCGACCTTGCGACCTTGCAACTTCACCATGTCACAAGCTCGCAACCTCGCAACTTCACAACCTCACAAGCTCGTGACCTCACGACCTTGTGACATGCAACCTATCTAAACTGTGGTTTTGTGACCTTGCAACCTATCTAAACTATGATTTTGCGACCTACAATTTAGAACGATAGAACCTCTAATTGCACCATCATGAGTTAATAGTTTTATCTTACCGTAAGCTGATACTTTTCATCTAACGTTACCAAGAAGGTTCCAAACCATCACTAATTAGCTGCAACAACAATTCATTAGCCCATGCATTCATTAACCATTCAATTTACTTATAACTAGTAAATAATTAGAGTAGAAACCATGAAAAATCAACTATAAAATGAACATGATAATAAGTACAACAAGGAACATAACTCTTATTATCATATGGAATTACCAACTAGGTCTGGGACTTCGACATACCACTCGACCATCGACTGGGTTGAACCAAAACTCACTTCAATCAATCACCCCCGGGATCTCATGAAACAAACCATCCAAAACCAGAACAAATATTTTAGAGGCCAATCCCACCTCAACCCTCAAACAGTGATTCCACCTCACGGTCAGACATCACTAACCATCACCAGATCAGTCTCTACCTAAGTTGTCCAGGGCTCTAGAGCGTTTGTTCTAACCAAGGCTTCCAGACTAGTAACTCAACCCACAGTCGTTGTCAAGATCTTGAGCATTTGTCTAACCAAGGCTCTAGGACTAATAACTTAACCCACCAAGTACTCTAAAGCATTTTTTCAACCAAGGCTCTAGGACTAGTAACTCAACCCAAGATGTTACAATGCTTCTAGAGCGTTTGTCCAACCAAAGCTCCAGGAAGTAACAGCTCAACCACAGCGAAAGGAATATGATAACCAACCAGAAAATAAAAGTAAAACACACAACACCATGATTATCTAGGAAATGGCAAGGCTAGGCAAAACCATTGTCAATCCAGGGAATCCTCCATGCCAATAATAGAACAACCAAAACCACATGCATATGCAATGCATGGCAAAAATAGCAAGGAAATCATACATGCAACTTAGTACCTGCAAAAAAAACCCATTGTAGCTACTAATATCGATGTCCTCTTGTGCTTTCCTGCTTTTGCTTTGCCTTCTTGCTGCAAATCCAAAGTATTCCATACTTCTTTAGTAGTGCTCCAAGAAAATTCTAAGTTTCCAAGAGTATGGGAGAGAATAGAGAGAGAGCTCCAAAACTAAATTGAAAAAAAAATATATGTGAATTGATCCTCAGAAGCCTTTTTTATTGATGAGGCCTCTATTTTCTTCATTTTCCATTATTTTCCTTCATTTTCCTCCTCACATGCCATCTATGACCTTTCACCTTCCTTTTCTCTTGTTTTCCATTATTTTCATAAATAAATGCCAATAAATGCCACTTTGCCTTTCCAAAGCCTTAGCCATTTCCTTTGCCAATTTCCATAGCAATAAATTAATCACAAGTGATTCCCATCGCTATGTTTTTTTCCCAACATTCATCTTGGAATATGTGTCCCATGACCAAGGTCTTATTTTATCTTTATTAAATGGATTTTTAACCAAGGCTGTTACGCATGGGCACTGACTTGTCCCACAGCTAAATGTGGATCTTCTCATGGATTCCACATGGCATAATTACATCATTCTAGCATCAGGATGCCAAGAACCTATTGATGCCTCTAAAATCATAGCACCAACATTGGGGATAACCACCCGGTCCGAAACTTAGTACAACTCCTTCTCCGTTTGGTATGGTGGCTCTGACTGGATATTATGGGCCCAGTTTCCCAATAATGTATGGTTTGATGAATGAGTGTTTTAAATGTATAACAAATATGATAGGTGATTTAATCTATAACTCTAAAATATACAAATATATCTATATAACCCAGGTAATCTCATAACAATGTGATTATTAATGATTCCTAGTAGACAAATAATAATATAGATTATTTACTTATCCATAGAAACATGCATTTAAATAATGATTACTTTGTTTAAGAAATTAAACGAAGTAATTGTGAAAATATATCGCATAACATACTAATATTTATTGGTGATATCTTTAATATAACAATTCTAAATCATTCAGAAGTGACATAATATAGAGTTGTTTGAAGCATGTGAGTATATCAATAATAGAAAATCAAATGGAATGCTAATTACATAGAAAGCAAGACAAAAATAACAGTGATAGAAATACCAAACGCATTTGAGTCTCATTATGTAAGTAACTTTCTGGTTCCACCTTCTTATTCCAGAAACTCCAAGGAGATACAAAAATGCAGCTCTTGATGAAGCTCTTTCACAAAAATCTGAAACCTTGATCCACGGCTTATAAAAAATAAATTAAGAAGTGCAGAAGTGCAAACTTCTCAAGTCTAGTTTTGTACAAATTGAGGACCCCTGCTTAAAATAACATGAAATATAATAAAATTAAAACAAACTATCCACAAAAATTGTTGAGAGTTGTTGGAACTGCCTATATTAAAATCTGGGATTTGAATTTCAAAAATAGTATTTCGATTTCCTTTGAAGAGATCCATCGCATCTATTTCTTCTCTTGTATCCACAACCGACAAATTGAGAGCATGTTTTGAATTTCTGGAGGATGACGCATCCTGGAGTGTAGTTGTCCTATGTATGTGACATCTGAAAGCTCGGGCATCATGCGATCAACAACATCGGCAAGGCATTTGATGGTCATCTGTTGGCTATGCGGCTTGACCAAAAAGGACCAATATGAATCCCAATTAAGGCTTTGTACTCTGTTGAGTTGTTCATCTTTGGTGGCTAAATCTTGCTTCCACTGATTTTCTAACACTTTCGCCTTAGGAAGATTTCCTAGGGAACAATCAGAAATTAAATTGCCTCCATATAAATTATCATTCACTAGCTCAATCACATTATTCATTATAGCCCTGGCCCTGGAGGTAGCCCTTTCTGCCTTTATCAACTGTGTTTCCCATTATGAAAACAACATCTATATATGTGACTCTTGAATTTTTGGTAGTTTAGCAGCTCTTCCTTCCTCTATGCTTTGCGAGGAGAGGTAATTTGTGACCTTATCATCTGCATCCTCAAATTCTAATCTGGTATTAACTGCTTGATTGATCAGTGATATCGTTGTGATGCATAATGGGTCGATAAGAGATATTTTATGGCAAAGTAGATTCAACTGTTGAGATAAGGCTTTATTTGCCTCTAGGGCTTCCTCCTTGAATTCCTCAACCTTGGGATAATCTCTGAACTGTTCTATATAGAGCTGTAGCTGTGTGATTTGCTCCTCCAATCTCACCAATTATATGTAATCCCCATTGTTCAAATGGTTGTTGGATATTGACTGATTGCAAAGGGAATGTTGGTTTTTTTTCTCTTCTAGCGGCAGATTGACAAGTGTTGCATTTTCTTGCATAGTCACGTACATCATTGAACAGTGTTGGCCAATAATAACCTGCATGTAGGATTTTATGGGTTGTGGTGTTTCCTCCAAAATGACCTCGAGCTGGTCCATCATGTAACTCCTGCATAACCTTTTCAGCTTCAGGTTTCTCAAGGCATCTTAATAACACTGAATCATAATTTTTTCTAAATAATACATCATCAACCAATTGATATTGATTTTATTTCAACCTTAAAACGCGTTTTGTTTTGTAATTGAGATGCAAAGGAGCATATCCATTCTTCAAATAAAACTTCAAATCGGTATATTGTGATTGTGCATCGCTGAGGCTTACCTCTAATATTTGTACTTCGTTACCTTGGTCTTCTTCTGTTGATAAATGGGAAGCTCCAGTTAGCATCCTGCAAAAACCTTGGCCCCTAACAATTTTAGCTGGCCGGATTTCTACATCGTATTCTTGAAGTGCAGTGACCCAATTTGCTCTTTTCTCCCCCGCTTCTCTTTGAATCAATAGTTTCCTTACTGCAGGGTAAGCTACCATTATTTTTGTATGAGTTTTGAGGAGAAAAGGTTTGAAATGTTTCAAGGTTTTAAAGACAGCAAAAGCTTGTTTCTCAACAGTTGAGTAGTTTAACTTAGCACCTTGTAAATTTGAACTGAAAAAAGAGATAGGTGCTTCTATGTTTTGATCATTTAGATGTGTTAAAACTGTCGCATATGATGTATCAGATGAAAAATTGTACAACACAAAAGGTTTTAGAAAGTCTGGAGTGGTTAAAGAAGGAGCATTGATGATGGCCTTTTTTATTAACTCAAATGACTCTCTTTCATTTTTACCCCATTTGAAGACTGCATTTTTTCTTATCATTGATTGAAGGGGTAAAACAATCTATGAGAAATCTAGAACAAATCTTTTTACAAAATTGATCTGGCCCAGGAATGATTGCATGGTCTTTTTGTTATGTGGGAGAGGAATCTTTTCAATTTCTTGGATTCTATCAGGATCAATATAAATTCCTTTCTTGGACACTATGAACCCAAGAAGCTTTCCTTTTACTAAAGAAAAGTATGATTTTTTGGGATTCAAAGAAATTTCGTATTTCTTGCACCTATCAAAGATATGCTTTAGTTCATTCAAATGATTGTTTCTATTCCTAGAGTAGACCGTGATGTCATCTAGGTAAATGACAACTTATTTATTAATTAGACCTTTAAAAGAAATATCCATGTGGAGTTGGAATGTAGCACCCGCATTGATAAGTCCAAAAGGCATCTTCTGATAAGCATATGTTCCCCACTTGGTCCTAAATGTCATCTTTAACCTGTCATCTAGATGTACAAGGATCTGTTTGTTTCTTGAAAATCCATCTAGAAAAGACATTAACTCAGAACCTGCAACTGATTGCAATATTTGTTCGGTAGGAAAAGGAAAGTTATCCTTTTGACAAGCTCTATCAAGGTTTCTAAAATCAATGCAAATCCTAATATCACCATTCTTTTTCCTTACAGGAACCATATTTGATACCCATTTTGAGTTTCTAACAGGAAAGTTTATTTTTTCTTTTAGAAGTTTGTTCAACTCAGATTTGATTTGGCTTTCAAGGTTTAGATGAATCTTTCTCAACTTTTGCTGAACTGGTTTCTCATTAGAAGTCATTGGTATAGTATTTTGAATTACAAAGGAATCATAGGTCTTGAGATCTGAATAATCCCAAGCAATGACACTTTTATATGTTTTCAACAACTTGATGAATGATATCCTTTCTTCGAGTGATAAACCAAGACCTAGGTTGACATTTGAGGTTTTTCATTTGTACCTAGGTTTACCACTTCAAATCTCAGAGTAGAACTCTAAGTCTTGGATTTGGTAATCTTCTTAAACCTATCTTTCAAATCATAGAGATCTTTCATTTTGACTACAGATTTTGGAATTGGGTTTTGATCTTTTTATGGTTGATTTTCAAGTCATGCTCGTGTTCATCTATGATTTGTTCCTCATAAGATCCTTCTTATGTAAGGAAATCGATATTATCAACATCATTATTAAACACTCTCCAATTTGTTACATTATCAAGAATGGATGGTCTAAAAACTAACTCTATGGAAAATCTATCTAGATTAAATTCTTCTGAAGGTATAAGTCTAGATGCTACATTGGCAAGTAAGTCAGCACTTGCATTTTGTAATCTGGGGACTGCAGAAATGTTAAAAGCAGTGAAATAAGAAGTAAGATTATGGGCTAAAGATTGATTTTGTTTGAGATGCCCAGACATGCAATGGATTGTGTTTCTTACCTGTTTAATAACTATTTCTGAGTCTCCATATACTTGCAAATACTTGACATTAAGGACAATGGCTTTGTACAACCCTTGAATCAAAGCTTCATATTCTACAATATTGTTAGTGCATTGAAATTAAAGCCTACAAGCTAACATGATTTTTTCTCCTTGCGGGTTGATTAAGATGTGTCTTGCACCTGCACCATCTTTAGACTTGGAACCATCAAAATAAAGAGTCCAGAATAGTGAATTATTTACAACTTTATCAACTACATCTACACACTTGGAAGCATCTATTTGCGAAAAAAATTCTATCTGAGATATTACAACATTATCTGGAAAGGGAGATCTTTAAGCATTAAAGGATCCCAAGAATGACTAAACCGAGTAGTTTCCAATAATGTTATTGGTGAAAGCTACAGGTTCATTGCTTCCTTCGAGATCAATGGTTGTGTACTTCATGATTTTTTCACGATATACTCTTATTTGGTTTGGTTTACCATTGTGTGGCAACCACATGTGAGACCAATCAATTGCAAAGTATTTGTGCAACTTTTCATACCAATCCCTACTTAGAATTAAACTGTAAAATTCAAGGATATCATCCACTAGAATGTCATTTATCTGCGAAACTTTTGGATTAGAGGAAAGCATGATTGAAACTGATGTTATCTCTCCAATTACCTCTACTTTAGTTATGTCCAGTTGAACTATGTGTACATCATATTTTTGAGGTGTAATATTCAATTTGGTGCACAAATTTCTTAGCATAATATTTGAAGAGGCTCCTGAATCAACAAGGCAATTATGGACATTTCTGTTGAAAATCTCATAAGTAAGAAGAAATGGAGGTGTATGAGAGATAGACCTATCACCTATCAAAACTAACTCTGAATGGTTTACTTTGTTTGAAGATGGAGGAGGTTTTCCCATGTCATAAGCAGCTTGAGTGACCATGGTGGATGGCAGAGGGGCTACAGGAACTACTTTTAACTCTCGGAGTAGAATTTTTTGTTGTTGTTTGAGTTTAGTTAGCTCATGTAATGAAATATTTTCTCTCATCTTTTTCATATCTTCAAATATGTTATATTCTATTGTATCCGAGATCACTAATGTTTTGGAAGCAGTCGGAGGATCTAGTGGAATAGAATCAGTTTGAGTAGTCTTAGATTTATTACTTACTGTCTTCTCCTTTACAGGAGTAGCAGTTTTCTATTTCTAAATTTTTATAGACATATCAGGAGATTTTTTACTTCTTGTAGTTACTGGCATAGCTTGTGCTTCCTCTTCAGTTGGAAGAATAAAGTCCCACATTCTATTTAACTCGACTTCTTGTTCAGTGTCAGCTTCCTCTTTGGTTGGCGAGTCTTCCTCTGTTTCCGGATCAAACTCAGTATTAGAAATAGTATTTGGGGGATGAGATGTAGAAGAAGGATTTCTTTTAAATGAGCGAAAAGGTTTCTTGGGAGAAGATGATTCTGCAACCTATTTCTTGATTTCGACCATTTCATTAGACATGGTCTTTAACATTGTCTGAAGGCCTTCAAGGTCAAAAGGGTCCTTCAGAGTTTTCTTTTTTGAATCATCTTTGAATGTTACTTTCTTTGATTTACTTTCATCTATCTATGACCTCTTTTCTAAAGCAATAATTCTTCTTTCTACAGATAGATCTTCCTTCATGTTTTCTACAAAGGTAGCCTTATTGGCTCTATCTACAAAAATTGCAATATTAGAAGGGAGGGAGGATATGTACCATTATATTTGTACATCCACTGCAAGTTTTGAGGTAGTTGGGATCTTGTTTAGTAACTTGTTAAATTTGGAGTTGAAGTATTTGATCCTTTCATCTAAATTTGCTTTTAAGTTGGACAGATTGTTGATTAAGGATGTTATAGTCTTGTCATCACCAAATTTTGAAAGAAATACTTCTTAAAAAGTATTCCAGTCTCTTATTGAGCCTGCTAGAAGCGAAAAATACCAAGATCTAGCATATCCTTGGAAAGTGTAAGGAAACAGTTTGATTATAACATCTTCATGTGCAATGTCATTAAGATTCATGGCTAGCATAAAGTTATTTAGATGTTCTTCAGCAGGAAGACCATCATCAAAATTGTACTTAGGTAACCATTTTTCTGGGTTTGATGGGAGAGCATTTGGATTAGCAACCAAAACAGCACCAGGATTTGTCCAAGGTTAAGCGGGTTTATTGGCCATACTTGAGTCGAAGATTGGGAAGATGGGAAGGTCAATCTAGAAGTAGGTATAGATGGTGAAGAACTTACTACTGGGTTAGTACTACTAGTAGCAATACTAATTGAAGAAGTGGATTGTTGAGTAGAAGTGAATGGATGGAAAGGTGAAGTGATCTCGCTAGTATCTTATTCATATCTTGATGTGATAACTTTCTTATGTCGTGAAGGAATGGGAAACTCAAAAGGAGTTACTCCAAGCCTTTCAATTTGTAATCTAGTTTATACACCAATTTCTTGTAATAAGGAAGTAACACTTTCTTCATAAGCTTCGGGCCTCTCTGTTTTCTAGGCAGAAATGGATATATGTTCCAATTTCTATACAAAGAGTGAACTTCGGGAGACTTGGCAGTGTAATCTAAAGGTGTTTATCTTAATACTTCAAGAGACAATGGAGATGTTTCTACAACTTCATATTTATGATCCGGAGATTTTGAACGAGATCTAGAGGGTGTAGAAGTTGTGGAGGGATCTTGACTCTTATGAATGTTTTTTTATTGATCTTTAGGTTTATATGTCATTCATAGTCAGATCCCCTCCTTCTAACGCCAAAATGTTGAAGCCTCAGATTTTTGTTGCTTCAACATGGGGGATAACCACCCGGTCTGGACCTTAAAGACAACTAATTTTCTGTTTAAAGTGGTGGCTCGGACTGGGGATGATGGGCCCAGTTTCCGAGTGTGGGTTTTAAAATGAGAGTGGGTGGTTTTTAAGCGATTGCAGTAAGGATAGCGATAACTAAATGGCCTATTCTATCATGAAAATATCTAGCTAACTTAATCTAATATAAACCTGGGTATTCTGTGTGATATGCGATCTAAAAAGATATATGTTTGACATGTGATAATAAATATCAATCACACATTAAACAAAGGTGATAACTTGTAGATATAATTTCTTTGACTAAATAGTTAGTCAAAGAAATGTGTAAACCATATCACATATATCTGATGATTATAAATGAAAATAAAAAATTTCAGCTAGGTATCATACAGTAGTGCAATTAACGCTTAACAGAAAGAACATATCTCATATACAATTCATGAAAATGAAGTGTTATCACTAACTAAACTGGGACGGAACTAATCATACAAGATAGAAGTACCATGTGTGAAGTTCTGCTCATTTGACTAATGACATAGATCAACTCCTTTCTTCAAATCAAATTATCTTCCAAGTATACAATAGTGCATCAACAAAGGAAATTAGTCTAAAATTTAAAAGAAACAACCATGTTCCATAATTTCATCAAGGCATTCACAAACTTACAAAAGTGCATTCTTTGCAAATGTTTTTGATAAAATTCTGGACCCTTCTCTAAATGCATGAGAAGGGTATAAATACTATTCTAACTAATGTTCAAAAATAGATTATACAAAAATTTGAGGAGGTTTCAAACAAACTTCCTCCTAACTAGTTAACTAACTTTAAAAATAAAAGTGACTTGTTGTCTGCCATCTTCTCTTTTAAATCACATATATCGGCCATTGGTTTGACTTGAGGAGGTGCCCCAAATTGTATTTTGACCTGTCCTACGAAAATATCATCTGTGGGAGGTGGCATCATCTGCTGAGTTGAATGGAGTGAGCAGTTGAGGGTAATGATTTAGTTGTGTGGCTTGACAAGGTATTGCCAATATGCCTCCCAGTCATTCTTTGCTAACTTTGTGATCGCTTCCCCTTGTGTTTTCACTCTTTCCTTCCATCTTTTATGCAATTCATTTAAATCGGGAAATATTTTCGGGTTGCCTTCCTTCACCAGGTTGGTGGCATGCAAAGTGTGGTTTACCGCTTTTACTATGTTCTTCGACCCCCCAACTACTCTTTCCATTTCTAATTCAATTTGCATGATCCGCACATCCCAATCCGTGAATAGAATGTCCTTATGTGTCTCCTCAATCTCGGGCAGATTAGCTCTCCTTCCCTCTTCTTTTTCTTTCCATTCGATGAATTCTAAGATCCTTGTGTTTAGATTAGTAACTTCAGTTCTTTGGTCAATCCCCTTATCCGTTAGCTGGTCACTGGTGATCAAATAAGGAGCGTGACATCTTTTGGAAAAATTGTTCTTGTTGTTTTGATATGAGGGAATTTAGCTATAGTGCATCTTTGATTAATTCCTTGACAGTAGGGACATCTTCATATTTTTCCATGGCCTCTTGAAATTCTTGAACTTGCACGTTCTTCACAGAAATGTCTGCTTCATGGCTTATCTTTAACACTTCCATATTATGTTGCAATTAAGCAATTTGTTCAACAACTTGCTAGTTCAAAGTTTCTTTTCAACTTGCAGTTTTTGCTCGAGCTTCACTATCTTCTCATCCTTTTCCCTTAACAAAAAAGATATCTTGGTAGCTTTATCCATGGTGGCAGTTGCATATGCCCCTGTAAACTGCGACAATCTGGTCAAATTTTCAGCTGGATTGGAAGGAATATCCTTCCAGACTATGTCCATCAGCGCATTCTCGAGTGGGATCTCAGGTGTCTCTATCCTCCTTCTTTTCCTCTGTCTCCTTACTACAACCTTGTGAAGTGGGTTGTAGAACACATCTAAAGGAGGAATTTTAGCCACCTTTAGGAAAATTTTTGATGTGGGTAAATCACGAATGATTTATGTCTGCTGCAAACTTGTCCCTTGCTCATCCATCGGCGCAAACTCTGTAATTTTCTGGGTATGCGAAGGAGTGGGATATTCTGTTTTTTCCTAAGCATTTGTTGCCTTAGGAGTGTCTTGTAGTTTTTTATTGAATTGGTCTCAATCCTACTCCAAACTACTTCTTTTGATCTCAAAACTGGTATCTTTATTCAGGTCTCTCATATCCTGCTTTTCGGTTGACCTCCTGCTAGATTCCGTTGTATTCTTGGTTTCTTGGGCTTTCCCTGTATCTAGTGCTTTCCCTATATCCACTTGAGACTCTATGCGAGAATTTGGTCCCTTGTTTTTTACAGTCATACTCGGTGTAGGTTTGTCCTCGGTTTTTAACAAATGCAATGGAATGATTTTGAGCCTTTTTTTTATGAATTCCTGAAAGCTTTCAAAATCTTCAAGACTCATATTTTCCCTTGCCCACTCGAACGCTTGTTCAAATGATTCAGCTGACTGTAAAAGTTATTCAGAATTATTAGCCTCATGGTTAAAGGGCTTGATCTTCAATGCAGTAGTAATATCATGTGTGATTTTGTCTGGATCAAATTGCCTTTTCGACAAGGTATGGAGCTTGAGGCTCTCTAGGCTTACTTACCCCTTGGTTGCATGGTTAAAATTTGTTAATGAAAAGGAACCACATTGAATGGGAAAAGATGGCCATAATGACTTTTTCTTATCTCTTAGGGCCTTGGTCAAGCCTTTTCTCACAGTCTGGTGGGCTATTTCTCTTGCTAATAGTTTATCAAAGACATACAAAGGGAGAACATGTGGGTCTGTTGTACTGCCAAAAAACCTAATGTATGTAAACCATTCTTCAAAGAAACACTTGCCCACTATGATAAGGTTTGTAACGGCTTCTTTGGAAAACCTGGGGGCTTTCTTATTAAAAATTAATTGATGCAATGGAAAAATAACAGCATGGGATATTTTATAAAAATGGGGTATATAATGGGATTTCCAAGTCTGTTTATGGTTGAGATGGATAGGGTAAGGATCCTTCAAAGTCCATTTCCAACCCATAATTGGAAATTTAGTGCAGAAACAGATGGTATCCATGATGTATGTGCTGAAATGAAATGGAGGAAGGTTCTTTGTGGAGGAGGATCTCTTTTGACGATACTCAGAGATGGCAGTGGCTAGGTTATCAGATAGGATAGTGGCCCAATTCATTATGTGGGAATTGACAGAGGCATCAATTAAAGGAATCCATTCTATGGAAAACTTAGCATTATTAGGTAATCTATATATCCTACATAACATAGCAGTTGCATAGTTGTAGGGTTTTGCTAAGGAGGCTACAGGATACATACCCGTTTTATCAAATTTGAACTTGTTCTCCAGTACCCTCCAACCTTGGATCATCTTGAAAGGTTCTTCGCTTTTCTTTGCAAAGTTGGCCAAGTATGACTTGTCATATATGTCCTGAGGGTCATGTATATGGTACATTTTCTTCATGTCTTCAGCTTTGAATGACCCCATGAGCTCCATCCTCGAGTTCCTGAATTGCCTGTCTTTAATGCTGAGATTTTCCGCCACCCACCTAATCATATCGGTATATGGGATTATTTTCACTCTCACTCCTATTCTATGAAGGAAGGAACAAGCAGCATCTTTGAATTGGACTCCCGAAGGTTTTATTGAGTCATCCGTTGCCTTTACGACAGTAATTTTGAGACGCTCATCCTCAAGCTTGTTGTATATGACTTCCCATGTTGTCACTCCCCCATCAGCACTGAAAAATATATCAGAGAATATATGAGACATTTATGATAGCTCAGACTCTGTTCTCTATTTTTTCTGCTTTTGCATCACCTTCCGCAGTGATATGTCTTTTGAAGCTTGCCTGAAATGGAAGAGATATATCAATGCAGACGATATAAGGAAATTAAGGTTGAAAACTCTCTTAAATGACTTTGAATCATCGGAGGATTTCGAATGAGATATTCAGTGTTAACTAGTCATAACTTGAAACATCATTACCTCTCCTCGGGCTGCTAAACATTTATTACCCTGTCAAACCATTCATTATTATATTAAAACACAATAACTTCCCACGCTTTGTGCTTTATTCACGCATCGCAACTTTTAAATGTTGTAATATAGATTTGCCTGGAGATAATGCGATTGTGAAAATCGTAATATCGCATTTCGCAAATCGTTAAAGGATGACACAATGGCCTGCAATATTTATTTGTGACTCTGCGAAGTGTGATCACGTGTTATTAAGGCGTTCTGATCAGAATATCACAGCGGGGGGTTTCATCGCATATCGCAATTTGGGATTTAGTTAAAGATGTTTGTAATCTTGACATGAAAAAATGTGAAATGTGATTTGTGATAAAAATATCCTAAGCTTGGGTTGTTTTATAAGAGTTTTCAAGCCAATTTCTTAGAGTTAGGATTTATTTTTCAAAGACTAAAAGATTTAGAAAAGGGTCCCCATTTATATTCAAATATCAACTATTATTCGTATAAATGGGGGGGGTTGTTACATAGCACAACAGGTTGTTGATGGTTCAACATTTTTGCATCAGTGTTCAGAATTTATGTGAGTTATTGTGATCAATTCATGGATAGAATCCTTATGACTTGAGAGTTATCGATTATTGTTTGCAAGGATTCTTATGGTATGATATTTGGAGTTATGTTTGTCTATTTCACAGTTATTCTAGTGCCTTTTCTTGTTTTATGAGTATAATGATATCGGTTGATTTGGAATTCACTTAAGCTACTCTAGACAACTATTTTCATATTTCAGTTGCAAATGGAATGTTCTATACTCATGAATGTTATTTCTTATGTCTAGTTTTCCTTCTTATGTATGAACAACATTGTTATATGTAGAGAAAGGATTTGTTTCTTATGTTTTTCTCCTCTATACTACAACCTATTAATGTTTTCCAAAGTCATGCTTAACAAGCCCTCGTGGAGGATGTTGATTCTACTTTCATAAGTAAAGTGAATAAAAGGTCACATGTTATCACCCTTTCTACCATTTGTACTTCAAACAAACTTTTCAAAATCCCTTTCAAATCTGATCTTTGTATGCCATATAGTCGAAACCTTTAGTTTCATAAGTTGAGGGAGCCCCCTCCGGTTAGATAAGACCAGTCTCTCAACCCAAAGAGGTTTGTACTTACCTATGGGATTTCTCTCCTCAATTTAGAGAAATTTACAGAGTGCTAACATATTGGCGTCATTGTCGGGGAGCGAAGGTTTCATTTTCTCTGAGCAAGATCATCCAAATTTCAGATCTGGTTGTTGATGGCGGACAACAGTTAGACACAGGAAGGCTGAACCATTCACCTAACGACTCCAGTATTCAAAGGTCAATAGTTTCAAGATGAATTCAGCTGCGAGGTATGCTCCTATGAATTGTGATCATATTCCAGGCTTTCCAAACGCATGCCTTATGTAGATTGGCAAACTTATTTGTCAAGATTCAAAGATGGAGATGGAGATGATGCTGCTCTGCATCTAGTCAAATTTCACATGCATGTACGCAAGCTGAGGGTTCAATTTTCAAAAGATTATCTCATGAAGATGTTCATGGCCACTCTGGAAGGAAAAGCAAGGTTATGGTATGAAAATTTTCCAACTGCTAGTTTATACTATTTAAAAGGTTTTCATGCAGTATTCTTTAAAAAATTTAAAGAATCTTATCCATCTTTATTGTTGATTCAAAATTGTTGTGAACATTTTGTGAGTTTCATTGAATATTTGGATTGTTATGAAGATTATCATTTCATGGACTATGAACTTACAAAAGCCCTAAATGAGAAACCTTTCTATTATCATGAAGAAAGGTTAGAGGATATCGATCAAGATATTCAGGATAATTCTCAACAAACACTAGTTTCGCAGCAAGCTGAAAATGAAATTAATGTTTTTTCTCCTAAGTTTGTTGACAAAGTCCAGCAACCTTTAGTCATTTCAGAAGAACATGAAGGAGAAAATAATCACGTGACAATTATGAGATTAATCTTGGGAAAAACTTTGAAAATCAAATTATGGTATTAAATTCTCAGGAATATGAAGCTATTATTCATCAAAGTAGTGAGCCAATTAATGACAGTTGCATCATAGAGTCATGGTTACAAGAAGATGATAAGGAAGGAGTTATTTCTCTTCTTAAAAATCAAAATGATATTCTCATTGAATTATGTGAAGAGTTGTTTTTTAAAACTCCAATGTTAAATAAGGTGGAAGTTGTAATGGAAATGTCACAAGGATGTGTAGAATTTGACCCCGATGTATATGGAAAAATTGATGAACATATTGCTGCCATTTCTTTTGAAGATAATCGTGAATTTTTTAAAGACCACTTCCTTCTTCTTGTTTATCATCAAATAAAGGATCGGTGGAATTTTGAGTTGCCACTCTCACATCGGCTCATGAGAAGTATGAGCATAACCCAGTCAAGTATCCATTTGCTTGACTGACTGCATTAGAAAGAAGAGATCACCTAGTGTATATAACTTCGGCAAGTTAAGAGTAGGAAGCAATGTATTAGTTGTGTTTTTATTTCAGTTTCAGATTTCAATTTTCAGCAGGTGTGGACAACAATCATCAATGTTTGAAGCCCGAGGAGAAGGCCCTAAGACTTTGGTGATGTGTGGTTAAATTTCTGGTTTATTTTAAAGTTTTTAGCTTTGTAATCAGTTAGTTAGTTGAGTTTTATTCGTTTTATGTTTGACTCCATTTCCCAATGGTATTAATAGGCTACTAGTCTGTGATTTTTGTTCTTGGCACCTCTCTAGGAGATTTTCATCCCCATTGGATCCAATGCTAGCGTCTTAGGTGTTTGACGTCAAATGTATTTTCCTTGTCCATTGATTTTTAATTTTTGAAGCAGTTGAGCCTATGACTACTGTCGTTTTCATAGTCTCTAGATCACTGTCCCAGATCCTTGAATTTATTCCATAAAGAGTTCATCCAAAGCATGAAAGAGTGTCAAGTCGGTGGGATTCATGAGGTCACACATGTTTATACAGTCAAGTCAAAAGGGGTTATGTGTTAGTTGTTCATCAATCGGAACCATCCGAAATGAAGTTGTGTGTCTAAAGTTCTGATGGTCATTATGTCTGGTCATTAAATATGTTTTAAATTCTTATCCCCTATTCCTATCTACCCCATGTTTCCCTATTTCCTACCCTATTTCCCCATGACACCATTGCCACTTCCCTATACTCATCACATGTAACATCCTCATGTATAACATGAAACCCCTACCTAATCTGAGCACATAGCATCCCTACAGGATACCACAAATCGATTCCTCGCTGGCAGTTTATGAGAAATTGAGGTCACACTCATTATGGGAATATGTTGTGTAAGCTTTGTTTTAGCCACCATTTTGTAGAACGGTTTCCAACCACACGAAGGAGAATTTTGGGAAATTGAAAGATATTTTTTTCTAGAAAATATCAAGACACAATACCTCTTCCATTTTCTACAAGGTATAACAGATAGAGAGTTTTGAATGCATCTTCAAAGCTCAAATTTCGCAATTTGTAAATTTCTTTTTTTGTCATTTTTTTGCAGAGAATTTTGTGGGAAGATGGGGAATAATTTAGATAGATTTAAAGAGGTTTATCTTCAAAAAACTATCATATACAATAACCTCCCCCAATTTTTACACGTGTATTATTGTTTGGGAGATATGCCCTGTTGTACAGGCGCTGCACAGACCCTGCCTACACATTTGCACGTGTATTGGGAGGAAGCCACTTGTTGGAATTTGAAGATAGGAACGGGGAGCAGGTGTGCAAGCTAACTCACCTCTTTAGCAATCAACCATGTGTCAATTTTGAAAGCAAAAAGTTGTTGCGCAAGCGCTGCTCAATCAACACTAACTTTTCTTGTTTTTTTCTGCTTTACTAGGTTCACAAAGATGGATTTTGAAGATATGCTTGTTTTATTAAGACATTTATTTTTTCTTAGATAAATATATGAAGCTTGTATGGCTTTTGTTTTTTTTCATTGTAAGAGGAAAAAGACTCATAATAGTGAAAAAGCTTTCCTCTTTGTATTTTTTATTCGACCCTCTATTGGATCAATGATGCACCGAACTTAGAAACATATGATAATTTATGTATGGTATATTGAAGATGATGAATGCATATGAAGAAGGTTGTTGATGGTTCAGCGTTGTTGCATCAGTTTTCAAAATTTGTGAGTAATTGTGATCAATTCATGGATAGAATTCTTATGACTTGATATTTATCGATTATTGTCTGCAAGGATTCTTATAGTATGATATTTGGAGTAATGTTTGTCTATTTCTCACTTATTCTAATGTCTCTTCTTTTTTTATGAGTATAATGATATCGGTTGATTTGGAATTCAATTAAGCTGCTCTAGACAATTATTTTCATATTTCAGTTGCAAATGGAATGTTCTATAATCACGAATGTTATTTCATATGTCTATTTTTCCTTCTTATGTATGAACGACGTTGTTATACGCATAGGAAGGATTTGTTTCTTTTGTTTTTCTCCTCTATACTACAGCCTATTACTGTTGTCCAAATTCATGCTTAACAAGCCCTCATGGAGGATGTTGATTTTACTTGCATAATTAAAGTGAATAAAATGTCAATTGACCACATGTTATCACCCTTTCTACCATTTTTACTTCAACCAAACTTTTCAAACTCACTTTCAGATCTGGTCTCTGTATGCCACATAGTCGAAACCTTTAATTTCATAAGTTAAGGGAGTTGCCTCCAGTTGGAGAAGACTAGTCTCTCAACCCAAAGAGGTTTTTGGTTACCTTTGGGATTTCTCTCCTCATCCTAGATAAATTATGAAGTTCTAACAATTCTAAATCTGAACTTGAATAATAAGAGAATAAAGAAGAAAGAGAAGAAGAAGATAGAGGAGAAGGAGGTTCATTACCATCAACTTTTTCCTTGCCCTTTTTCTCTTTCATGCCTTTAGAATATGAAGTTGCATCCCTTGTCTTCTTGTCTTCATAAAGTTCTGCAATCATCCTTTGCATATTAAGGAACATTTGTTGATATTGCTCCTCAGGAATGACCTTTGTTTCAAGAGCTTCTCCTTCATTTGACTCTCCCATCTTCAACTTTTGAGAGACTTTCCTCTTTCCAATCTCTAGATTTATCTTCTCAAGTTTCCCTTATGCGCATCACAACCTGGATCTAGTCAACATTTACTTTGGAAAATATATTTCTTATACATGATCAACCTTGGTCTAATACCAAAATATGATCCAAAAAATAGCAGAATTGACTATTTTCTCAATTTCTTTAAATATTAACTAAAGTTGTTTTTATAAGTGAATTAATAAGGATAATAGATTTTTATGTGCCTTAAACTTAAAAACTGGAAATCTGAAATCAACCGCAAATGGAAAAAATAAGAAGCAAACAAAGAAAATTTGATGACGGAGTTCGTCCCTCCTGGACTATATCTCTGGGTCCACTTCCAATAGGCGTCTAATGTATTGAAAATGCACATAAAGTCTCTTTACATCAAAATTCACCATTATGGAATCTCCTCACAGGCTTCAATTTCTACTGTCAGTTGAAAGGTCTCAGCCTCAGCGTTCCAATGCAACTTTCAGATTATAAAAATTCCCAACATTGGCCGAGATATGCCTCAAAAGGCATTTACAAGCAACATTAAAAAAATTACAAAATGCACTCCTTATATTGCCCATGTCGATGGCACAATGGTAAAGTTCTTTATAAGATCCATGTGAGGTTCTGGGGTCAAACCTGCGGGCCTCCTGGTATTTGCTTGGGATTACATAGTATGGTGTTACAACCGCATATTATATAGTTGAACTATATGGTAATATTGGTATGGCACATATCATATATATGTCATATGGTTTGAAAGGATTGGTAAATCTATGCGATATTCTAGTTACAGTGTAACAATATAGTTTGATGGTGATATATATGGATCGGCATTAACATATGGTTTGGAGTGGCATTATGTTTGGAGCGACGTTAACAAATGTACCACATTTGGCAGGCTCCTTCCGGATATGGCGGGCTCCGCCAATCCTTTTCACTTCAACCAAAAGAACTGAACCTTAAATATAAACTTGTGTTGATCACATAATAAGTTATGTTATGGCCTGTTGGTAAGATTTTGGAGTTTCGGCCCAGCAGTTGCGGGTTCGACCCACAACTTCTTCGCTTGGTAGTTTGACTTGTGGGGTGTGCCACTTGGCCTGCTTTGGCCTCCCTTTTTTCCATGTTTGAACAAAACTTCAAAATGTGTTTTCTCCCTTATACGGAGGCCATTTTGAAAACTAAGTATACCACCGGAATCAGCGCGACGAGCTCTTTGACTTGCTCTGGTTTCATGAGCATATGAGATTGTTGAATCTTGAGCATTTTGAGGATCCTCCTGGATCAAATGCAGGGACAATTTTAAGGATGAAAATTTGTCTTAAAGTTTAGAGATCTTGGCAAATCTTACTAGTCCCCAAATTGCAAATTATAAAAATTTTGTTGACATCTTTGTAAAAAATGTAAATTTCTAATATTTTTATATGTAGTCTTTATAAAATTTTGGCTATACTATAAAATTTGGGCAAATAGTGTTTAGAAAATTATGGAAATTAGCGAATCTGTTTTTTGGAAAAACCGTGGAAAATAAGCCCACTTGCGAATATTAGCCTTAAAATTTTCCATGATCAAATGGGTTGGTTACTTGGGTAAATGTGGGAGGAAGGTGTTACACCCTGGATAACTTTTAGACAAGTTGATAATATACTTATCGTTCAATTTATCATATCGCTGTCAAATTCGTTCGATCTAAGCAGACATTCTTGAACTTTGACATTGTTAAAATTCATTCAAATTTTTCCGCTATTCACCATAGACTATATCACTACCCATAGATATTCCCTAAATATGTGCATTGTTTAACAAATTTGGTGATATTGGGTTTTTGCCCCATTGTTTGGGTCCTCTACTAGTACTACTTTTCAAATGGCTATAACTTCTCATCCGAGAAGAGTTTTTCAGAGTGTGATATACGATTGGAAAGGTCTCAACGAGAACTATCAAACCATACTATCCATAGGTTAATTAGCACATCATATTCATTTAAAAAAAAAAAAAAAAAAAAAAAAAAATAAATAAAAAAAAAAAAAAAAAAAAAAAAAAAGGGTAGTCAATAAACTTCAAATCTCTTTGACTTCACTTGTTGAAAGCATGAAAGAGATCAGGTTGTCATATTGCTTCATGGATGATACCATTGCTTCCTTAGACATCTGATTTGACATCAATGACACTTGTTGGCATAAATTACAACACTATGTGCAACAGTTAGCCCCTTTTCCATGACTTATGGGAGCTGACGTCGCATCCTTTCAAATTATGGTGGTGAAAATAGGAAGGTCAATCTCCAAGTGGCATACCTTTTGCATATGGACCCCAATTGAGACAATTCTTGCATGATTGGAAAGGTATCTATGTGTAAAATAGGAAAAAGTGATGTGGCACTAAAGTGCCAAATTTTTACCCCCAAAAAATTTCATTTGATGCTTCAAAATTCTCCTCAAAGGTTTTTAGACCCAAATTTGTCAAATTGGGTCCCACTGGGAAAATGGTCATGTGAACTGATTCCTCCACTTTTTCCACTCAAGCATCAATATGTATGACAAATAGTATAATGATCCAATCTTAATCATTTTGGGGAGAGGTTTTTTTATTAGCAAACTATTAAAGCCAATAATTTGGTTATTAGAGGAGATCTTCATTTTAACAAGTCAATTAGAGGTTTCAGGGGACACTACTTGAGTTGATAGTCAAGTTAATTATCTAATTCACAAACTTGAGGTGGTTAGTCTAGTGGATGTGGAGCCTATTTATTTGAGGGATATTTGGAGGAACAAAAGATATGGACATGTTTGTGTCTAAAACATTGGCTAGATTTGTATTTCGTAAACTTTTTCTTCATAAGGAAAATAAATCAAAACTTCATTGGAGATTAGATGGGGCTATGGTCACAACTATATAATCCTTAAAATAGAGCAAAGTGGTGAAAACCCCTAAAATCCATTCAAAGTTAATCTTGTTTGGTTGGAGGAGTTAAATTTCTAGATCTTGGTTGGAGGATCTGAATTTGTAAATGATGTATGCTTGTGATTTTTTCTTGTTTGTCATCATTGAAATCCAACCATGGATCTTTATTGAAATTGTAATTTTGGATTGTTGAACCCCGATTGTCTTTAATGAAAAAAGGAAATGGATTCAACACCATTGAATACCCCTACAAACTAATTTTCAATGTTAATAAATGATATCTCTAATGCCATCAATCCAAAATGATTCTTGCTAGATTTTGAACAAAAAATATTAGCTTCCATTTTTGTTAGTTTAAGTCAATAAAAAAGGTCAAATTCATAGTGAATTTAGACTACAACCATTTAATTCTCACACTCCAATTGTATCAATCTCATATTTTAACAAAGGTTTTCAAAGGTCAGGTTAAGTTGCTTTTTTTTAAATATCTATGAAAATTTTGAGACATGGATAAATATTATTAATTTTGAATAATCTAAGACGACATTTTAATAAATAATGTTAATGTTTTGACAAAAACATATATATCACACTCGTTGCAGGAATAATTTTTAGCCTACACACCTAGATTCAATATTTATAAGTGACATGATGAGGTTTGTCATAATGGCTTTAAGCCTTGTTTTCTAGTCTAATTAGTCCCTCAAGGATTGCATAACTAATGGGTGATAGGTCTAGGGGGTTTATTCTTTTCCCCAATGGAAAAGTAGAAATATTATATGCATAGGGTTTTGGAACTTGCACAAATAATCAAAGAGAGGCTTATGCACTTCTCCAAGGCTTATCTCTAGCCTATGCCCACAATTTAACTAATATAGTGATTACTGGAGACTCCAAGGTTATAATTCTTCATCTTGTTGTAGGCACTTTCCCAGGAGATATCAAATTGAAGAAGTACTCTTAAGAAAATTAGAGACCTCCTATCTAAATTTCAATCCTCAAATTTGTATTATGTGTTAGCTCAGAAACGAAGAAGCTAACAAAATGGCCAATAAGGGAACTAGCTTGGTTTTTAGAACCTTATGGATCAATGGGAAAGAGGATCTATGTCCTATACAATAATGAAATGGATTTGGAATTTGACTTTTAAAGGGCACCATAAGGGTGGGCTCCTAGTGATGCCACCATAAGATAGAAAGCATGTAAGAGTAGAGTGTTATATCCTTGGGACTATTCAATAGGAGGGTGAAAGATACCCTAAAGTCACTCTCGCGAGGCTTTGCGCGAGAATGTGATACAATTTGATGATAATTCATTTTGTTATATGAATAAGGGAATGTGGTCCAGGATTAACATTTTTTCGTATTCCATGAGGTCATATCATGTATATGTTTTGTGGGAAGAAGTTAGTTATGTGCAATTACAACAATTTTGCTTTATGTGTTGTAGTTTCACCTGTGCAACGAAATTTGTTGCATATATTGATTGGGAACTATCCATGCCATGTTTGTTGCATCAATCTGTTATGTGGATGGAAACTAGCCAGAATTGGAAAGTTTGATCACGATTGGTGGTTATCCCATGTGTCAATTAATATAAATAGTGAAGGTTGGCCAAGGTTCAATACAACAATTGGTATTGTTTGGATTGGTGAACAACTTAGTATTTACCTATATTGTGTTGGATTTGGTGCTACGGAAGTATTTGTTTTAGAATAACACTGATGCAGATGGTAAGTCCCTCCTCTATCAGTCATTGGTTTTCTTTGTAATTGGTCAGAGGTTGGTGATGTGTTGATAAGGTTGAATTTAGTCCCTCCCCTTATTCTCTATCTCTCCTAGTTTGAATTGAGATAGGGCTATAAGAATCAATGTTTGGGAATAGACACTCAATGTCATTGTAATATTTTGAGGGATTGGACGCTCAAGCAACTTCTAAGGTGTGGGTTCACAGCTACTTTAAAATGCCCGACCATGTTGGGGCAATTCAAAGGAAATTGATGGAGAAATTGCATCAACGAAAAGAAGATATCATTGAACTTCAATTAAAATATAATTGGTTTCTAGCGTAACTTCTACATTAGAGGTGCTCATTGAACATAATACCCTCATCAAGAGCATTAAATATGAGTTAGCAAGCTTGTTACAACCACTGGAGGAAATGCAATTGGCCCTTTGTCAAAGGCAAATCAAGTTCTTCCTCTAGTAATTCCATTGGCCTTTCCAAGATAGAAATTCCTTATCTTAATTTTCCATCCCCTGCTTTGGAGATGGATAGAGCTCAAGATGATTATGATCCCTTGCTTCTATCAATGAAAATTTTCAAAAATCCTTGTAAAATTTTGGGTGTTTTTTGGAAGATTTTT
The DNA here is from genome assembly GCA_000404065.3 of Pinus taeda. Taxonomy (NCBI): domain Eukaryota; kingdom Viridiplantae; phylum Streptophyta; class Pinopsida; order Pinales; family Pinaceae; genus Pinus; species Pinus taeda. The sequence continues at coordinate 49,838 of APFE031255229.1, read as the reverse complement.
TACTACTAAATATTACAGGTATGGCGTCATTGTAGATTGCCTTTTGAACCATTTTGGTAACTCGAAATAATTGTTTGTCATAGTCTACCCTTCAGATTTATGACAAATTATGACATAAGGCAATGTCCCAAACGCATAATTTATATACATAATGCAATATCATAGTATCATAATGCTTGTAGATGTGTACAAATGGATTTTAGTAACATTATTAATCATTGTTGAAGATTGAGTATCATTACAATGATTTGATTATTGACTTGGTGTTAGTTTGCCTTTTGGAAACAAATATTTTATATCATTTAAAATTGTAAACAAGACAGACAAAATAATTATAATTTTATAACATATAAATTTCTTTTTGATGGCATGTTATTCCTAGTAAATTTGAAGTTTTATAATGGTGCTAACTAGGGACACCCCCCTCGTTGTGGTGTGGGGGTGGCATTATATTTTAGTCACTATCATTTCATTTAAAAGCATTTTGCACCAAATAGTAGCACTATATTTTAGTCACTTTCATTTGATTTAAAAGTAGTATGCCTCTAGTAGGCGTCAAATGGTAAAGTAGAATTTACATCCTTATGGGTCCTATTGGAATTGGCAAAGAAGAAAGGCTTATCCAGACTACGGGCTTTTGTGGATTCAAAATTTTTCATTGAATGGACTAACCAAGGGGGAGAAGTCTCCAATGTCGGTCTTGACACCTTCTATTGACATTCATTTCGTTGAGGCCTCTTTTGATCAGATTTATTTATGTCACATACTCTATGAGGTAAACATGAAAGTGGATGGCCTCTCAAAAGAGGCCCTCGCCCTCTTGTTTGGATCTATGGGTTGTATGAGTTTTGATGATGGTGATGAGATTAAGTCCATAGAAACCAATCTCACTTTTTAGTGGCTTTCTTCTTTTCTTTTGGATATTTTAATGCAAGAAATAGTAATGTAAGACAGCAACAAGAGGCAAATTCTTAAACTTCTTAAACTTTGTGAGAACGTCACGAAAACAATTTTTTTTTTACATATTTACAAAAAAAAACATATATATAATAATAGACTTTTCAACGTACAAAAAAATAAATAACATATTTATCCTCATTCCTAATAATACCAAATTTTTTCCATTCATTTTTTTATTAAAAAAAATTAATCTTAATCTATACCTCAGATAAGTTTTACATATCACATTATTTTTATTACAATGCAAGAATGAATTAACAATGAAATTTAACAACACTACTATAGTCCTGGCATAGTCAATTATAATATTTACATTATTTAAAAAACCATACTACATATTTAATGAATTGGAATCTTTGCATAGGACATACACATCTATATGAATTGAGTACACTCCCATGTTAAAGTTGGGTACAAAGATGCATTAACCCCTGAGCTAAAGTAGTATTCAAATATGTATAAAGGTAAAACTCAAATATCGTGTAGCCTTTCCACGTTTAAGTGGGGTACAATATGCATAAAGATAAGCCTAGTGTTCAAATATGTATAAAGGTAAAACTCAAATATCGTGTAGGCTTTCCACGTTAAAGTAGGGTACAATATGCATAAAGATAAGCCTTTCTAAGCTGTAGTAGAGATACAAATATGTATGAAGGTAAAAGTCTTTCAGGCTGAAGTTTGAGTTCAAATCTCCGCCTAAATTAATAAAAAATTTAATTTCAAATATATTAATAAATTACATAAAATAATATAATTTTTTTTATTTAAATTATATTAATAAAATATATAATATTAAAATAAAAATTAAAATAATAATAATAAAATTAATTATATTTAAAAAATATATAATATTAAATTAAATTTAATATTATAAAACGAAATTTTGTATTTAAAAATTATACTTAATATTAAAACAAAAAATATAATCAAAATGTAATAAATATTTAAAAAACATATAACACTAAGAGTAAAAAATTAATAATCAAAATGTAATAAAGATATTTAAAAAATATATATAAACCTATAGTAAACAATTATTAAAAATCCATGGGAAAATTAATTAAAATTATTTAAAAAATGCATGAATGAGGAGGAAAAGTATTTTAAAAATATTTATGAAATGTTAAAAATAGAGTAAAAGTATTTAAAAAATTTATGTGAGTGTTTAAAATTATTAAAAAAATACAATTTAAATTAGGATAAGTATTTTAAATATATTAATATATAAGTGTTAAAAATGATTATTTTCTGTTTAGAAAATTAATGAAAAATATATTAATGAAATATTTAAAGGTTATGAAATATAAATTCAAGTTTAATTATAAAAAAAAAAAAAAAAAAGTTAGAAAGACATGTGAAATGTAAGTGAAACTTGTTAGGAAATATATGTGAAGTGCAAATAAAAATAATAATTCATTATTATTTGAAAATACATGTCATGTGTAACTGAAAGAAATAATTTCTTAAATGTGATGTTAACCAAAATATTTATAATATTTATAAAACAAACATGTTTCAAATATAGTCTCACTGAATTGGAGATTTTCTACCCTCGGTTCAAATCTTGTACTACCCCTCTACCCTCCCATGTTGCCACCCCCCTAAATCTTGTACTACTCTCTACCCCTCTGTTGTTGCCCTTATTACAGGGTGAATAATGAACATGTAAAATCTAAACTCTCTACCCTCCGGTTCAAATCTTGTACTACCCTACCCTCCCTTGTTGCCCCCCTCTGTTGTTGCCCCTATTACAGGGTGAATAATGAACATGTAAAATCGAAAATGAGAAAGTCCTACCAAACTTAACAAAAACATATATATATATATATATTATATATTATATATATATATATAAATATATTATTAAACAAGATAATGTTTCAAATATTTTTTATATTTATTAGATTAAATTTAAACATATTAACTAATCATTAATTTAATTATAATTAATAAAAATATAACTTATTATTAAAATATATATTTATAAATATTTTTTTATTTAATATATAATAATTATTTAATTAAAATTTATCAACATTTATAATACTTAGATTAAATTTTAAATTTTTATTAAAAAATATTTTTATCTATAATTTTATTTATAAAAAGCTAAATAATTAATACATAAATTATTTTTGCAATGCATATAAATTTAAAATAAACATCCCTAAATATAAACATCTCTAAACTCATACAATCTATAAAAATTATTACATAATTATTTATATCATTCAATCTAATGTTACATAATTTTTTATTATATCATTTATTAATGTTACTAATATTATTATATCATTCAAATTAAAATTACTTAATTTTCAACAAATTTATTTTAATATAATTTTCAACAAATTAATGAAATACCACAATCAAATCATTAAATATAAGAAAATTTAACCCTACACACAAAGTGGTTGTTAAATTATCTAGCAATTTCTTGATATCTGCATAACCTCACATTTTATAATTACAATTTTAACCATAAATTAATCAGATTTGTTTTAACAACAAATTGATCAGATTACAATCATAATGATCACAATTCCAAAACCAACGGTGATGAGATTATATAAGACTTTTGCTAACAGAATTATTATCAAAACAGTGGCGAAATTGGGAATTTAGTTAGTTAACAGAAAGCTCAAGACCAAACAGGTAACTCCTAGTTTCATGGCCTCACCTCTACTAAATCTAGTTTGATGGACCAACTCTTAGTTCGTTGAAGATAAGAAAGTTGTTGGTACAAATTCGTGCGAGGGAGGAATATTGACTTGAGGAGTGGGTTATAATGTGTATGCCATATTCAAGGACAACAGGACCATATTATTTTTGAAATAATATATTTGTATGTACTTTTACCATTATTATGATTATGATAAAATGCAAAGAGTACAAACATCATTAAAGACCGTCAACCCCACAACGTCGATCACTATGCTAAAAACTTGTCATTAACTGCCCTTAAACCATGATTATTAACCACCTTAATCATTACGGAAGCACTGGGCTCGTCTTCCCAGGAGTTGTTAAATTTGAAAGATGGGAGTAAAAATTAATAATTGGAAACGAGGTAATTTTATATTTACACCGTGATAAAGCAAGCGTGGAGAACAGTAAATAATCTGGAGCCTCTGTGGGACCTTCCTCTTACACCGGGAAGGTACACGGTGCGGTTGACACGACACAATAGTCGAGGGATGGGGCATTTAATAACCGCCGCCAGTCGCCCCACTACACTCAACCGATGTAGCCGGTCGCCACTACGTCCTTCCGCAATAAGGAGGGGGAGGCACTATTAGTGCGAAGATAATTTGAATGGCGCGGCGTCATGCGTAGCCATAGCCGTAACCCTAACCCTAACCCTAACCCTAACCCTAAAGGATAAAAAGCGCTCGTCACTAAACCCTAACCCTAATTATCATCGAACCGTGTATAATCTCCGTTCGTTTCCCTGTGTTTGAGAACGATGGCGTTTAGAAACATGGTCCTTCGAGAAGAAGCTTGAAATCCTCGCTCTGCGGGATATGCATGGTTTTGCGAGAGTAGGTTTGGTGTTTTAGCTGGCGAAATGTTTGTCCTCCGAACTTCAGAGCCGGTCGCCGCCGCCGCTTCGAATGAAAAGCGAATGATAAAATTAGGGCATAGGCTTTTCCTTGTAATTGCAGAGGTTATAATGCCTTCCTTCCCCACACAACTTCAGAGACAGGACCGGACCTCGTGAAGCCTTTTAATGGCCATTAACGGGGCTGTACAGAAATAAAAGCGCTCACCAGCCTGCAATCTATTCTGTACAACACTCTTAACTTTCTGGGAAGCCTGGGGCCCTGGACTAACGAAACCCTAAACTCACAAACAAAAAATCCCCAAATGACAATGAGTTGTTAGATTGCAACGAATACTGCGCCTTCGCAGCTCTGCTTTATAACAGAAAATACATCAACAACGAAGAATTCGTAGTTAAATCCGTTTAATTAAAGCGATCTCATGGTTATAGAATCACAAAATTCGCTTGCTGAGATTCGAAATTGTAATTACAAGGTCCTGGAAGTTTAAAGCAGCAAAAGCTTGTTTAAAGCAAAGAACAGCATCAGAGACACAAATTTGGAGTAATTTTGCCCTTTTATTACAAAGATCTAACACAAAATCAAATCGGAGAAGAAGTATTTGCAACCATTTGCGCTTTAATTACGGAGATCTTTCATAACATTTGCTGAGAGACAAATTCAAAACACATTTCAGAAGGAACAATAATAATAAAGACTTAACGACTCCACTTTTTACATGAATTTCACAGAGCACAAAGCCGGAAAAAACATGATCTGTCTATGTTTACAACAGTGCATATTTTGCTTCTTACATCAAATGTTAATGTTTTGCTGTATATACTTGAGGGTTGTAATTAAATCATTGATTCTGCTGTGTAATCTACACAAAAACCTTTAACAGGAGGCAACGCCGCAGGACAGGGCCATGAGAAGAACGGCCCCTTCTTCCTCGTCTTTAGCCAAGGATCTAATCTTGCCGTACCTAAGAAGCCCTCTCTTTATTCTCTCCACCTCGCGCCACCGCCTCAGCGCCTCTCCCCGACCGCTGCCGTTTCGATTCCGCTCCTCGGCATAATATCCGCCTTCAGACTGTTCCAGCTGCGGAGACTCGGGAGCCTCCGCCTGCGATCGTGAAGGAGAGGACAAAGATAGAGAGCCCGGTCCCATGGCGGCCCGATCGAACCGCCCACCAGACCATCTTTCCATCATCGACGTTGTCTTAATTTTCTTGCGCGGGTGATGCTGTGAGGCGGCGGCGGCGGCATCCTGCGGTTGCTGCTTCGTCTTCCCCGCCTCGCCTTCCCTCTTGCGCTTGGTAAGTTTGATGATCTGCTTGGCCGTGGGAGAAATTGGCGGCGTTGGTGGTGAGGATGGGCGTTCTAAGTTGCCTGTCGGGCGCTTCCCCAACTTCTTGTACCGTATTCCGCAAGCATTACACAGAGACTGCAACAAAAACAGCACAACAATTAACCGACAACACCAGATAAAGATACATTCACAAAATCAAAACCACATGGAATGAAATTAAACGCACTGAGCACTGAGCATACCTTGGGTCCCTGTGGCCCGTTTCGCCATAGCGGAGTCTTGACGGTCTTGCAATCAGTGCACACTCTCGTCACAGCCCGGGGACTGTTGCTGTTCATATGATTAAACGGCTGTGCATCTTCCAGCCCCGTTGAATTACTCACAGGCTCCATGAATTTATGATATTTATCATCAAAGAAGCCATCCGAAACAACATCCTTGTTCTCCTCTGAGCTCGCGCCGCTCATTCCCACGCCCACGCCTATTGCAAGCGTGTAATCGAGCTCGCACTTGTGCTGCGAGCTTCTTTCAGACAGGCACCTCGCCTTCTTCTTGATATTATTATTCTCCGAGACGGTCTTCATGCCGTCCATTCTGACTGAAGAAGAAGACGGAGGAGAACAACTCCCTCTCAGCTCCAGCGGCGAACAATTCACAGCATACGCCGGCTTGTTCCGCAGCAAAACACCGCCCTCGGGAGGCGCTGCGGCGGTCGGATCGTCTTCCGACTCCATTTTCTTGAGCCAGAACTTCTTGTAATGGCTATGCCCGTAGACGGGCGTCGAATAATAAGCAGCAGCGGCGGCGCCTTGAAACATCGCTAACCTTTTTTTTATCTCTGCTATGTTTTCCCTAAACCCCACGCGTGCTCAACCAGTTCTATCAGAACAACATTCTTTCACATCTCCAACTTTCTGCTGTTTTCTTCCATTCCACGAGCCCCAAACTCCAACAGACGCAAATCCGAATCGTCTAGACCGCCAAGAAGAAGAACCAGACTTCACCAGAGATCGCTACCTGAGAAAACGAAAGAAACCATGGGGAGAGAATTCGTTCCGCCGCAATTTAAAGGCCCGGAATCGAAACGAGTGCAAGAACAACAAATGGACAAGTGTTCAATCCACGAAGGCAACCGATTAGTCCAGTATTAAGCCTAATTGGGGCCACTATCGTTCACATCTGTCGGGCACCGACTTCACACAAAATGCGCAACCCCCATTCCACGGCCACTCTCCAAACCGAAAACCAGAAAACAAATCTCTTAATGTCTTTCACAAACACAAACACAAACACATTTCATTCTCTCTTCCTGTCTTTGCTTCTGCTTTTACTGCTGCTTCCCCTCCGCCACTTCTTCTTAACCTTCTGTTTCCGACTAATGCCGGAGACAACGCAAACAAGAACCCAAGAAAGATCTCGGCCGTCCGTCTTGTCACTTGGGCAATAATCATCCGTCCATCAGGATCCGCAGTAGCCGTCCATCTACCGCATCCGACGGCCAGCGTGCTCCGCCGCTTTCAATCCTATGGCGGTATGGCATAAAAGTTTGGAAAATCTTAAAATAATAATATTCTAAAATATTTTTTTTATTTTTCAAAAAGCCCTGTAATTTACTATCTTTTAATATAATATTATATGATATGGGGCCTAGGGTAGGGTATACATTTTATAACCAAATATTTTTGTTATTCTGATTTCAGATTGCAATACCCATTTTGTTCCCCTGCCTTGTCTTCTTTGAAGTTTTGCATGTCCTCATCTTTAACCTAAAAGACCGAATGATAATATGTATGGCTTCTATTAGGTGCAGTCACATCTCATAACCAATGATGCGCTGAAAAGTTTGGAGCATAAGCTTTGCAGGAATATCAATATGTTTTTGACTATACCTCGTTCATTATGGCTGATTGGGACCTTGACATGGATAGCAGAATTGATGAATTATTTTAAATATTGTTTTTTAAATAAGAAAAGTTCTACCATATTTAAAAAATTATTTGTTTAGTTTAAGTTTTAGGAGAAGATTTTAATGTGTAATTGAAAGTTTTTATATTAAATATAAATTAGCATAATGATATTAGTAAATAGGGTTGATATATGTAAATAGGTTTATAAAAATTTGTATCTATAAATAAAAGTTAGTCATTTAATTTTTAATTATCTTTTTTTTAACAATAAGAAAACTTATCCCCGGATGCGGGTGACACAGGGTTACCGTGGGCTGAGCCACATGGCCCCCATGTGACGCCCCATGCAGAATAAAGGCTATACGCTCGAAGCCGCCATCGATTCAATTCAGCTGAGGCGAGTTCAGGGAATTAATGTCGCACAGGTTGACAGGATGGGGGAACGATGGTGGCGCTCGATTCAATGGCAAGATGATAAATATCGGGCCGAAGGGGGCATCAGGCCAAGATTTCCAGATCTTTCAGTTTTCTGGAGGCAGAATTCGCAAAGGAGAGTTTGCAGCGGGAAGAGGTGCATGCCATCACAGGGTGCCCTCTGGTCCTGTCGTTATTTCGACCTAGAAGAGCGCCATAAGTTCTCGGCAAGCTCCATGGAAGGCAGGAAGGCAGCCTCAGAGGTTCGGGCGGCGAACTCTGAGCTCTGCATTGCAGAAGCAGGAGGAGCCAATTCGTTGGAAGAGGCAACGAAGGTGGTGGTGGTGCTTAGGCGGAGCAAGTGCTGAATTCTGGCTGTAGGGCAGCCGAGCGACCAGATCCAAGCTAGCACAGAAGAGAAGAATTTGGCCATGGCTCGCCTGCGACATAGGCAGCCCTGCAGAAGAGGTTCGGGACGAGGTTCGAATCGGGGTCATGGTCGTGGTGGAGCAGAGCGGGAGCACCACCATTGTTGCTGCTGCTACTGCTACCGTCGGGTGGGGGTTACGCCTCTCCATGCTGGGCAAATCACGGAGGTTGCAGGCGCTAGCGAGGAGGGGCCAGCCCTCCCTGCGTTCGGCACGGTGGTCTTTACCCTCGGCAACTCACGGGATACACACGGCATCTGTGCTCACGTTTCGATTCTCTTTACCCAGGTCCCGGAGGGTGCAGTGGAGGAAGCGCCACCAAGAGGGGAGGATACACCCCCTGCTGGCCTGGAACAAGTTAACCCCTTGCCGCCTCCTCCAAGTAGGGAAGGGACCTCTGGGAAAGCTACCATGGCAGACCCCTCCACCTCCAGGACGACGACTGCCACAGACGAAGAGCGTGCAAAATGGGCGGCCATGAGGGAGGGGATCCCTGAAGGTCAGGGCTGGTGCACGATTGAAGAGGAGAAGCCACCTGAGGACGAGTAGCCTCCCTGCGCGGACTCCAGAAGCGGTCACCCTCACACTGCTCCAGTCCAGAATTCAGTCGATCGCAAGTCACCTGGTTTGGGTCCAAATTCAGTCTGTCTTCCTGCTGCTTTTTAAAATTCTCAGCTCTTTTTGGTCATGCTCTATATCGGTTTGTTGGATAAACTCTGTCCCAGTCGGTCGTAGAAGGACGCCCCTACGTGGGCTGGTTTAATTGCATGCGATAGTCAAAGTCTTGTTTTGGTCTTTTTGGTCTTATTGGAACTGTTTTGAGCCTCCTTCACTCATCCAGAGGCTTCAGGAATCATGGTGGTCGCCACCCCTGCGTGGGAGCTCTCGGTTCAGTCCATGGCGCCGAGGGAAGCCATGAAAGTCAGTGTTATAGTCATGCTACAAATGTCTGTAATTTCTTTTCTGTACATATAATACAATAGTTAGACAGTTTACCGAGAAAAAAAAAAAACAATAAGAAAACTTATTATAATTTAGTTGTCAAATTAATATTGAGGACAATCATTATTCATTGCTATACGAGATTCATTGTTATCCGAGAATAACTCATCATCATTATTAAAGGAAATACTTGCTAATGATCTCTAACTCATCATTGTCATCATCTAATGTTTAGTAAAGAGATAAACTTTACTCTTGCCAAATACCTCTAGATTTTGAGCTTTTAACCTTTCCTTACCCAAACAAATTCTAATATTGAATATAAATTAAATATTAAATCTATAAACAAAATCTTGCCACTTAAAATAATCTCTCTAGCTAAATACAATATCCCTTTAACCTATTTCCTTACCCAAACCAAAACCAAATTCTCTAATATTGAATATAAATTAAATATAAGATGAATAAACAAAATCTTGCCACTTCAAATAATCTCTCTGCCTAAATGCAATATTCCTTTAACCTATTTCCTTACCCAAACCAAAACCAAATTCTCTAATATTGAATATAAATTAAATATAAGATGAATAAACAAAATCTTGCCACTTCAAATAATCTCTCTGCCTAAATGCAATATCTTAAAATTTGGTTGATTAATTATTATTTTTATTCGAGAAAAATAAACTCGTCCTCACTTAAAAGCAATTTAGACTTTGAAAAAAAAACCTATGGTAAAACTTCGTTTAAAAATTAATAAATACACGCTATCAATTAGGTCTTCCCATAATGAATGGCATGGTGTAATGTTTTTGGATAAGTTTTGTCATTTCCCTTCAGGGCATTTTCGGTTGATCTTTAACTTTTATAGGTAAAGTTTTGACTTTAATATCTTCATAATTGTATTGACTTTACCGTAGGAGTGTAAGAGTTGGTGGTGTAGAATTTATTATTTCCGCGTCGTGTTATTATTTTTTATTTTTTTAAATTTTGAAAAAAAAATTAATGAAAGTATTGTTTTTAAATATTAATATTTAGAGTGAGTTCGCCGCCCCTTTGCAATATATTGCAAGAGGCTTATGGGTCAGAATTGGAAGGGGATCTTTGATGAACACGGAAACTGTAGCAGGGAGCACAGTGCAGGAAGTAACTTGGGAAATTATGGCAAGCAATTCACTGCAAAAGCAGACGAGAAGTCTGAAATAGGGGACTCGAAAATTACGGTCTTAGCCCACCATCTGATCTGCATGATAGAGGGTCTTATACACCTCTTGTATCCGGATAATGGTGACCAGCGTCAAACCCAAAAAAATGATGGTGACTGCAGTAGAAGTAGAGGAATACCCAAAAGGAACACTGTAGTGGGAGACGTTGATAAGAAACTTAAAAATCTGATACTTGTGGTTAATAATTGTCAACAGGGGAGGGTAGAGAACAGGATGGCTCGCCCGGACGTGGCAGAGGACGTGGAGGCAGAGGTCGACCAAGGGAAGGGAATCAGGGAAGCAAGCCAACAGAAGGCCCAAGTAACCAGAGTAGAGGGAGAAGGTCTACCTAGACAGCAGTCCAGGAAGCGGCAAGAGCTTACCGGGAAGGCACGAATGAGGACATCCACAGAATCATCCAAGATATGGAAACCAGTGTGCAGGAGGAACAGTCTGAATCCGAGACGGAAGAATGGGCTGAAATGATTAGCGATCCAGGGAATACGAGAGGAAGGATGACTCTGTATAGGCAGTCTCTACATATCTATTGGGTACTAAAATGCCTCCTAGCAAAGGCACTGGAACAAGTAGTGAAGGAAATGGCGGAAATCGCAAACGGTATGCCAAATTTGCAGAAAGAAATGAAAATTTTCCAGGTCATCATGATCAAGCAGAACAACAAACTGGAGGAGATGTATTAGCTGGTATCCCGGATGGTTCGTACTAACCCAAGTCAGGAGGAACAAATCGATGCTCCCATGGACATGGACCAGAATACAGGCACCAAAAAGGAATGATCCTCTTGAAGCTCTTATGTGGTTTTGGAACTTCTTATTTTCACAGTTTTATGCATGTTAGTAGCTTAATAGGTAGCTTCAGTTGTATAGTGCATATAGCCAGTATGGAAAGACTCGTTAAATTTTGTTTTTGGAATGCTTATAGTAAACTAAGGTGGCCAACAGCCCTGGTTTCCCTTCGGGGCAGGTTGAGGTCACCAAAACAATATATTTGGTCTCCTTGTTTATCATAAATAGAAAAGAAAGGCACTACCTACACTTCCAAAAAAAAATATTAATATTTAGAAAAAATATATATCAATATTTATATGGGGTAATGATTTTTTTATATTATTTTGGTTTAATTATTTTTTTTAAATTTGGTGAAATTTGATTATTTTTATGTTTTTGTTTTTTTATTGATAAAATTTGATAGTGCAATTTTTTATTTTTTTGTTATTTGAAAAGTATTTTTAAATGTATAAACAAATTTAGAATTTGAAAAAAAATTGGAGTACTTATTCTATATATAAATTTAACAATTCAAATATGCTATTACAATATTTTTTTTTTTTAATTTTGAGTAATACTTATTGGAAAATATGCTGGAGAAAAGGGAAAAAAAAAAAGTATAACATGTTTTTTAATGAGTTTTGCTTGTGGCAAGTTTGAGTTATTAAATCTGTAAAGATTGAGTGACCTAGGGTTTTTTCAATGCTCTGAATTTGTTGATGCATTCAAAAATGCATTTCAAGCAATGAAAAATAATAATCTCACCAGGAGTGGTGGTGTTATATTCTAGTGAAAAAAAAAAAAATGTAGAAGAATTAGACTTCGCCTTGGGTAGACTATTCTTTGATAGAGCGTTCTACACTGGAGAGAATGGCTAGGGTTTTTGTTTGCAAGAACTGTCACGCTGCCACTAACAAGCTTCAGGTCAACTCTGATGCATATGGCGCTCACAATCCAAGAGATCAGCATATCCATCGAGTGAATGGAGCTGTTTATGAAGTCTCAGAAGTAATCTTGGATAGGGTATGGACGTCACCATGTTGCCCAGCAGTCAGCATTGTTGTTGTGACCAGCATAGATCCATCTTAAATACGGATCTAACTTGAGCGGAGAGGGATCCAATTTCTTCACGTGCAAATTTTTTTATGAGTCGACATTATTTAAATGTTTTGTATAGTCATTTAATTTTTTTTATTTTTAGATTTTTATTTTTTATTTTTATTTTATTTTGACCAAGATGAGCAAAATTTCAACTTTGATGACAGACGAACATCGTTACACATCATACTGTGTTGTAGAATGAGCCTCTCGGTTCAATTACACGAAGGAGGGAGGGGTTCACTCGGGCCACAATGGAATGGAGGCTTGACCCCTCTCTGTCATATCTAAAATCGCAAAGACATAAAAAGGGTATATTACTCATGTATGTTGCAAAGTTGATATATTTCCTCTCAAATCTCCATGATAGTTTGGAGATTCTCTTGCTTTTTTGCTCTTATGCGGTTCTTTTTAAAGAGAAGGATGAAGGGCCAGCAAATTCGTCGAAACAACAAAGCATGGTTTTCTACTCCTCTATCAAGTTGATTGAGGACAAGGTTGCGAGGATTTTTTCGATTCCATGGCCTCCAATTCCTTATATTCTTGCAGATTGGATTGTGGAGCAGTGTGGCAAAACCGATCTGGTTTTAGATCGCTCCCTGTTAGATCTAGTGCCAAAACAAAAGCAAGTGGAGAAATTTCAAATCTTCATAAAAAACCTAAATGGGAAGACCTTCATTTTATGGATATGGGGTTGGGATCTAGTGAATTAACTGAAGCAAATCATACAAAAAAATATAGCGATACTAATAGCATCACGGGTCTTGCAATACAAGGGTAATGTGTTACAAGATTCTTGCAGGCTTGAAGACTATGGCGTGGGAAAGAACTCTACTATCATATTAAATCTAAGGATGTGTGGCAACTCTTCAATATACAGAAACCCCAACACAAATCCTAATGGATCTACAACATTTAAGGATGCACCAAAAGGGAAGAATTTTGCTGAAAGAAACCAGCCTTAAAATATGCAAGTCCTTACATTGTTGAGCAAGCAGACAAGGTTCTAGCCATGAATGTAATAATCCCATAAGTAAAATTTGACTTTGCATATCTACAAGCCATGACTTTAATTTGCAAGTTTAATGGTTTTTGGCCAAAATTATTAGACAACAAAGTGTGATATCATGTTGTGCTCCAAAGGATTTTTCATAACGCACTTCAAGATACAACAAGATAAGGAAAAGGTCCTAAATGAAGGACCATGGTTTTCGGGTCAAGCCAAGCTTCTTACTACACCATGGTTCATTGTGTTCAATGCAACAAACATGGTGGTAACAACTATGTCAGTTTGGGTGAGGCTCCCAAACCTCCACCTTCCTTTTCTAACACCACCAGACACTGGAGAATATCATAAATATTTTGGGAAAATACAAACAAACTTGGACAAAACATCAAAACGCATCTTCATTATTGCCAAGATATTTGTAGAAATCGACCTTAGCAAAGGTATTCCTGATCATATTCTTATAAATCATGAAAATTTACAGTGGAAACATATGTTAGACTATGATAATACAACCTTCATATGTCGTACATGTTTTCAAACAGGACATCTACAGAATTCCAGCCCACATGACAAAAAGGTACCAAAAAAGAAAAAGAGGCAAGCCCCTAAGCAAAGAGGATGGTAGTGTACAAACAATATAGAAGATGAAGAAGAAGAAATGGAAGAAACCATCCATATCCAGAAACACGGCCTCAACCTATTAGTCAACCACCCAGGGGTGAAGCGGATGGGTCAAGATCAATGGATGTTATACAAAAAAGGTTCTAAATCTAGAGAGATCATCGTTCTAGAGCAGCAGGAGGGGAATATATCCATGGAAAAGGATTCAGGTGGCACAAAGAGAGCTCACGTATATGAGAGTTCAAACTCAGATAAAAAAACACCCCCCACAAATGAAGGTAAGAAAATGGCAATAGTAAGCATTGTTCCCAACCAAGGAGTCCAGAAAAAGGTGGGGAAAAGGGTGGAAGAAAAGAAAGGAAAAAAGGTGAAGTTAAGTAGTTTTTATCACACTTAATCTCGCTAAATTTTATGTATTTTTATATAGTTATTTTATTCTTCTCATGAATCAACTGAAAGATTGATATGTTTTGAATGCTCTTGAGCATCTGCAGAATGTAATTCTGTCCCTATTTTCAGTTGAATACAATTATAGTTTTTCCTTCAAGAAAAAAAACGACAACAACAACTTCGCCTTGAACAATATGAATATTGTTTGTAATGTATATCTAAGATATTTTTAGATTTAACATAAAGTAATGAATTTTCTAAAGGAGAAAATTATTATTGTTGTTGTAATATAAATATTTTACATTTTCTACCTTTTTCTTTTTTTAACCAACTTTGCTAAAAAATTGGCTTGGAATTTAAAATGATACCTAGAATTATTGAAATTTAAAATGGTAGCTAGAATTACATAATTAAGTTGTTGAGATTACATAATTTAAGTGCTTTCAGATTTTGAGGGTGTTGAATCAATTTATGCATTTAAAACTATCATTTAAACATTGTAAGCTTGTCATTTCAACAATATTGGTGTTGTCAGATTTCAATGATGGTTGTTGGGAAACACAAAACCATAGAACATTTATACATACCCATTATTAATATATTTATTTTCAAGGTGAGAATAATTTTATTATGGAGGGGTCTAAACATTCAATATTTTTTACATTTTTCTAGTGTCCATCACCAAAATCTAGTCGCATACCAAAATCTAGGAATGTGACTAATAGCAAAATTGTAATTTTACATTATTCCAATTATACTTCTAAATACATAAATTGATTCAACTTCCTAAAAAATCCCCATAACACTCGGATTATAAAATATTGACAATTGAAATATGCAATTTCAATTATCTTTTTGAATTTTGAACTAAATTTTAAACAAAATTAATTAAACAAAAATACCAAAAAAATTCAAAACATAAAATTTTAATCGATATTATTCTATCATCACTCAAAATTATTTTAATAACTAGCCTAAATCCATCTTAACTCTCAATCTACCAAGCGTCAAGAGGGATAAAATCTCTTGAGGTGCAAACTTCTTTTAGAGTGAAAAGAGATTTGATCCCTCTCGACAATTGGTAGATCTGAAGTTTAAAATGGATCTAAGCTTATTTAAGAATTAATTATAAGTATAATTATTTATTTATTAAATTTTTAATGTAATTTATTGGAGTGAAAATATTTTTAACTAATAATTATAATTATAATTATTTTATTTTATTCTTATTTTTATGTTTTTGTGTAATTTAATAATTATAATTATAAATTATTTTATTTTATTCTTATTTTTATGTTTTTGTGTAATTTAATTGAGTCAAAATATTTACATAACAAAACAAGAAAAAACAAATCTCTTTAATAAATGAATAACGCAAAACAACAATTTATGCTGCCTTCATTTTCATCTCTTCACTTTCATCTTAAATAATATTAATTCTTAAATATTATTAATTAAAAATAAATAAAATTGAAACCTCTTATACATTTTCATTTCCTAGGGTAAAAAGCTTTGATTTCCCATAGTTGTAAACTTTTCTCACACTCAAAAGTAGGTTAACCATGAACATTTCATATGAGCTTCATGTTCATAACTGTAATCCCTTCTTATCAGGGATCTCATGTTAATTCCATGGGAAGATTTATCTTATCAGGAATCTGCTGCCTAAAGCTTAGTTCCATGGAAAGATCTAGATTTAGTCAACGACATGGCCCCAGAGGTATCATCCAATTTGCTTAAATTAAATTAAATTTGAACATTTTATTAAAGTAACAATGGGCCCTCTTACATATATGTCAGAGGTGTTAGTAAAATAATAAGGAATTTATGTGTATTTTATTTTGCTCCTCGTGCACTACTTATAAGCTTACTACATGTTTGGTGGGGTTGTGTGCAATAAATATTTCATAATGGCCAGGGATAGCCTTGTACTTTGACTATTGACCATAGCCACGCAATAGAAGTTTCAGTCAATTGTTAATGAATTAAGTAAATGCAGTCGTTTATTTGAAAAATTGCGACTTCCCACGGCCCGCTGATATTAGAAATTCAAAAATCCAACACGTCACTAAAACATGTAGATGAGACATAAGGTTGATTATGTGACAGAGACATGCAGACATAAGAAGGTTTATGACAAGGACAAGCTCTATCATGTGTTAGAGTTGATAGTATATATTTATATTTGTATCCAATAAGACTTAGGGTTTACACCTTCTCTATATAATATTGAAGTGAATATTTAATGAAGAACAAGGAGACAACACGTAAGCGTTTGAAAATTTTTAATTATTTTTATCAAATTGGTCGGGCTAATATGCAGGAGAATCATTAAAATGGTAAAAATCCATCGTTGATACTGCCAAATTCTATATGGATTATATTTTAAAATGTAATTTAAGTATTGGAAAATTATAATTTTCTCAATAATTATATAGTTATATTTAAGTGATGGTGATGGAAAAACATAATTAAAAAAAAAAATAGAAGGTTTAAACTTGTTTTCATTTTAAATATGTGTATGATGTGGGTAAGTTATTCTATTTTTACTCCTAAAAGATTTAGGTACAATGTTATATGTGGAAGTAAGCTCTAGCATAATAGAAAAAGTTATAGAGATTTTATTGAACACAGTGGGTGAACTTAGCTCAACACTTGAGCTCAAATGTAAGCATTAAAGTCAACATGTAAATCAAAAAAGACCCAAGGGTCAACCCAACAAAGACTACAAAATGGAAATTCTAAAAAATAAACGCAATATAAAAGACATAGTAACTAAAAGGTAAGAGAGGTATTTATGTCGTAAAAACAATTCCAAGATGCATAAAGTTTAGGTATATTCGACTTAGTAATCAACAACTTTTTAGGAAGGTATGTGAAATGGGTACTATGGAGTACTACCGACTCTAAAAATGCATTGAATCAATGTAACATACTCGGTACTCTATGTTCTCTATTGAGAATATATATAAAAATAACACAAAGGAGAGTAAGAGAAATACAAACTTCTTAGGAAGAAAGGGCAGGGACCCAACAACTACTTCTATCTTCATATGATATATATGCAAAAAAAAATCACAAAAGCGTTAATAAAACAAATTCAAGGAAGATAAAAAAATGAAATGCACTTTTTTCCTATCATGAAGCGGTGCACCTTGGACTACCCGCTAGTGTTCCATTGATAAATTCTGCATTTGATATATGATTTGGGTGTTTCAAAAACCAGTTAAAGAAAATTTATATTAAAAACATGTTTTAATTATCTTGAAGATTTTTCGAAGTCCAATTGGTGTAATTTTTTTTTTCAAATGACCATTTTTGTTATCTCAAATTTTGATAAGATAATGTTATCACTTCGAGCTCGTCAAGTTCTTTCCAATGACGCTTGAATCACCTCAAACGGATGGTGTATGAGAAAGTTATGCTCATTTGAAGTTTTTGCAAAATAGTAAAAAATGTAGTGCAGGGGTACCACGTGGTAGCACCAGAAAGTGCCACGTGGAATTCACTGTGCTAGTTGAGTGACGATGAGGCAATGACATGGACTGCTAATTTGGCAGGGTGACATCGAAGTTGGTTGGTCAATGCTGACTAGGCATATGACATGGCAGTTGATTGCATGATGATTGTATTACTGAGGTGGTTGATGACTTCTCATCACTGACTAGGCAGTGACGTGGTAGGTTGACTGGGTGGCAGTGATTGGGCATTGACTTGGTAGCTACTGGTGTGGCAGATGTTAGGTGGACCAATGATATGTTGATGAGGTGATGTGAAGTGGCACCACATGGACCAATGATGGGTTGCCACGTGGGCCAATCATGGGCTACCACGTGGCAACCCATATTTGACCAAAATGTCATAAACTTACCAAGAAGCTTGCATGGGATTCAAACTCCAAACCTTCCTTATACAAACCAAATGCCTTGACACGGGACCAAATGGTATGTTTATAATATAAAACAACAAATTTCATATGTAAGCATCCCCTCCCACATTTACCCAATTTCACTGGCCTGTCAGGGTAAACATGAGAGGGAGAACTACTATGGCATGACCTAACCTCCTAGATCCTCTTAAGGAAGTGGGGACAATTAATGGCCACAAATTGACCACTTGGCACCTCCTACAGGAGCTACAGGTCAATGAGGGGTTGAACAGCCACCCCAGGTGCCCAAACCCTCAGCTAGACCTCTTTTTCTCAGCGCTGGGATCCCAACCACACCCACAAAAATTCATCCATGTGTTTGGAAGGCTCTATTTGCTCCCACAAGCCTGCATCCTAGCATTTACAGCCCAAAAAGTTCAGTTCAAAGCACGTGGTCCCGAATTCTGAGCCTAAATTCTGGGTCAACCTCCAAACCACTACCCAGAACTTAGTGAGACTTTCTAGAATGATAAATTACATCAAGACAAGGACATTCATACAAAATTTGTTCAAGGACTTAACCTAACCAGACCTAACCATGACAGTCATTTCGTCAAACACATTGTGAACATGTAATCTACAGGTCATGAATGCATATCTAAACATAGGGGTCTGATACTAATCTGAGAATCATCAAGAAGGTCTAATGCCCTTTCATAATATCTGTAATAACATCTATTAAGTCATGCATTCAATAACCATTCATTTATCAATCAAAACATGATAAGAGTCATAACTAAAATCTATCATGAAACCATGATGGTAACCAACATATAACCATAATAATAACAATGATAGAATAACCATCAAAGCCACATAATAACAAGTATAAATACTCATGAAATATAAGAGGAAAAAATATCTTAATAACATATGCAAAAGCCAACAAAGTCAAGGACTTCCACGTACCACCCGACCATAAATTGGGCTAAACCAAATCTTTCTTTTAGCCAATCACCCATGTGCTATATTCCAAGCATGAATGTGGGACTCACAATAAAATAACCAAGGCTTCCTCAAGGTTTACTACAATCCCACCAATACTAGTCAAGGGACTCCTAGGCCTGAAACAAACACCTACACAACCAGGCCTTACCACAATCCCACCAAATCTAGTCAAGGGATCACTAGGCCCAAAACAAGAACATATACTACCAGGCTTAACCCCACCAAAACCATTCAAGGGATCACTAGGCCCTAAACAAGCTTGGATGCCTCTATATTTCTTCACCAATACCTCGAGGAATTTTCCCGTCTCCACCCTCAGGATTTATCGCAATCCCTCCAAAGTTGGTTAAGGGATTCCCAGGCCCTTGGGAATTTTCCTAAGACCACCTCACCTAGTTCCAAAATCATCCGACAATTCAAAGCTCAACCAAATGAAAGAACCCCATCACACCATGGCTATCCAGAAATGGAAAGGCAAGGTTGAACCCACTATCACACTTGGAAATAACCATGCCAAGGATACCAAGAGAAACAAATACACACATGCATGTACCATGCATGCCAAAACTAGCAAGGAAATCATACATGCAACTCGATACCTGCAACGCAATTTCGCTGTAGCCACTTGATCCAACTTTTCCTTGCTTGCCCCTTGCTTTCCTTGTCCTTCCTTTGCTTTGTTTCCTCAATGCCAGAGTGCTCCAAGAATACTTTAAGTGTGCAAGAGTACGAGAGAGAGAGAATAGAGAGAGAGCTCCAAGCTAAAACTGACAAAAGGTTATGAACGGATTCTCATCAGCCTTTTTATCATTGAGGCGTCTGTTTTCTTTAATTTCCTCTAATTTTCCTTCAATTTTCCTCACATGAAATCTTGTGACCTTTCACCTTCCTATTCTCCTAATTTCCTTTATTTTGATATGTAAAATGCCAATTAATGCCTCTTTGCCTTCTCAAATCCTTTGTTAATTTCCCCTTAGCAATAATAAACTAAATGAATGCCCACTAGGATGTTTTCCCAAACATTCAGCTTGGAATACATGTCCTATGACCTTGGTCTTATTTTTCCTTTATTAACTTTATTGTAACAACCTCCGGGGTAAATGTGCATATAACAATAATAATAGAAACAGAAATACAATAAACATATCACCCATCAAAATCCGTATATACATCAATACATTTGCACATGAAAATCAAGGGAATGAATTTTTCATTAATAATGCAATGAACCAACCGGTGATGGGACTACCACGTTCCACCCGACCATAGATTGGCTGAGCCAAGTCTCTCTTCAGCCAATCACCCCCGTGCCATATTCCAAGCATGAATGTGGGATCTCATAGAACACATCAATCAAAACTCATCCAAGGCTTCCAGAAGCCACCCACCTCAACCCATCAAACAGTGATTCCACCTCACGGTCGGACATCACCAAAAACAATCATCATATTGGTCTCCATCCAAGCCTTCTAGGGCTTCCAGAGCGTTTGTCCAACCAAGGCTTCCAGAACTAGTAACTTAACCCAGAGCTTATACAGGGCTTCTAGAGCGTTTGTCCAACCAAGGCTTCGAGGACTAATAACTCAACCCGCCAAGGGCTTCCAGAGCATTTGTCCAACCAAGGCTTCCAGGACTAGTAACTCAACCCAAGTTGTTACAAGACTTCCAGAGCGTTTGTTCAACCAGGGCTTCCAGGACTTATAACTCAACCCAAGCTAAGGAAACATGAGAACCAACAAAAACAAAGCAATTAAAGTAAACCCACAATCACCATGGCTATCCAGGAAACGGCAAGGCTAGGCAATCCACTGTCAGTCTCGGCCATCCTCCATGCCAATGACAGATCGTAACCAAGAAACCACATGCATGTGCCATGCATGCCAAAACTAGTGAAAAAATCATACATGCAACTCGGTACCTGCAAGAAAATCTGATGTAGTCGCTGATGTCGATGCCTTCTTGCGCTTTCCTGCTCTTTCTTTGCCTTCTTGCTCCAATAATCCAAGTATGCCACACCCTCCAAGAGTGCTCCAAGAAAACTCTAAGTAACCAAGAGTATGAGAGAGAGAGAGAGAATAATGAGAGAGCTCCAAAACTGAACTGACCATGTCCTGCCTACTAATCCTCATAATCCTTTTTATTAATGAGGCCTCTATTTTCTTTATTTTTCATTATTTTCCTTCAATTTCCTCCTCACATGCAACATGTGGCCTTTCACCTTCTGTTTCTCCTAATTTCCATTATTTTCCTTCATTTTCCTCCTCACATGCAACCTGTGACCTTTCACCTCCTTTTTCTCCTAATTTCCATTATTTTCATAAATAAATGTGCCAAAATACCCTTTTGCCTCTTTAATGCATTAGTCATTGCCTTTGCCAATTTCCTTAGCCATAAACAACCAAATGAACACCCCCTTGGATGTCTTGCCCACCATTCAACTTGGAATACGTGTCCCATCATCCGTGGTATTTATATATTTTTTACATGCAATTTTCACCAGGGTTCTTACATTTATTACATGAACTTTTAACTTGAGGTTGTTGTAGTCCCCTTTCCCTTAGGGTAACACTGTCATCGTTGTTCAATGACACCAATAACTAGCAATACCATTGAAAACCAAAACATACTACCCATGGAGCTTTATAACTCAACTCGATGCAGTATTTGCAATGAGCCTACTAAAAAGAAAAACCAACATGACAAGCATAACAACATGACAACCATACCACTTATTATAGCTTTATAACTCATTTCATTATGGTATTTACAACAACAATAACCATGTATAAATATATACATATACCAAAACTTCTTTTCCTCAACCAACAAACAATGAAGGATGCATAACTCACATGTGATCAACCATCTCCCATGTAGCTTCATCGGGCCTAAACTGCTTCCATTACACTTTAACTTGCTCAATTGCTCTGTTCTGGAGCATGAGTTGTTTCCACTGTAAAATGCACTGAGGTTTTGGCTAGAATTCTCCTTCTGGCTCGATCTGCAATACAGACCAATCAATCACATGATCAACATCATTCACATATCTTTTAAGCAATGAAACATGGAAAACGCCATGTACTTTCATTGTAGGAGGTAGTGCAAGTCTGTAGGCCACTAGTCCAATCTTCTCAATGATCTTGAAAGGCCTGCAATATCGAGGTGCCAACTTGGCACATGATCCATTCCTCAAGGATCTCCTCTTGGGCTTGATGCGCAAGTACACATGTTCCCCAACCTTAAACTCCTTAAATTCCCTGTGTTGATATGCATAGCTCTTTTATCTATCATGTGTTGTCTTTATATTCTTCTTGATAACCTGCATTTCTTTTTCCATCTCTTCCAACATGTCTGATCCTATCAGTACCCTATTCACTAGGTCACTCCAGCTGATAGAAGTATTACAACTCCGCCCATAAAATGCCTCAAATGAACTAATGTGTAGTTACTCTTGATACCCATTGTTGTAAGCAAACTCAAATAGTGGAAGATACACCTCCCACCCCCTCTGTTGGTGCATAACATACATCCTCAACATGTCCTCTAGAATCCTATGACCCTTTATGTCTGTCCATCTATCTGCGGATGATAAGTTTTAATGAAGGCCAACTTTGTACCCAAACCTACAAATAACTCTTTCCAAAGCCTGGAAATGAACTTAGCATCTCTGTCAGATACAATCTTCTTAGGAATACCATTTAACGTCATTATATCTCTGATGAAGACCTGTGCTACCTCACTAGCTGAATAAGTAGACTTAACTACTATGAAGTTGGTTACCTTAGTCAACCTATCAACCACGACCATAATAGAATTGTGTTTTCTAGATATCCTTGGAAAACATGTAATAAAATCCATGGAAATGACCTCCCATTTCCATTTCAGAATTGGAACCGACTGTCATAAACCACCTACATGTTTGCACTCTGCTTTTACCTATTGACAATCCAAACACCTTGAAACGAACTCAACTACCTCTTTCTTCAGATTCGGCCACTAGTAGAATTTATTAACCGTTGTTAGAGTCTTCTGATATCCTGGACGACCTGAATATGGCTTGATATGAAATTCCCGCAAGATAAGCTTCTTGAGTTCAGTGTTGTCTAGTACATAGATCTTGTCCTTGAATATCACCAAACCATCTACCATGATATGATAGTCGAAATCCTGATTACATGTACACTGTTGTTGTAACCTATGCCTAAGCTCCCTATACTTGTCATCCTGTTGTCTTGCCTGTTAGATCCGATCCTGTAAATTTGTCCCATATGAACTAATAGCTACTATGTGATTCACTTGCACTCTTCTGCAAAGAGCATATGAAACCATGTTCTCTTTACCCTTAATGTACCTGATATGGAAGTCTAATTCGCTAAGCGTGACCAACCATCTAACTTTCCTAGCATTCAGATTCAATTGGTCAAATAAGTATCTTAGCCCACTGTGATCACTAATCAATACAAACCTCATGCCAGGAAGATAGTGCCTCCACATCTTCAATGCATGAATGATCGTTTCCAACTCAATATCAAGTGGCACATAGTTTTTCTCATGCTCATTCAATTTCCTTGACTCATAACATGCCACCTGTCCCTCCTGGATCAAGACTCCACCAAGTACCCTCTCACAAGCATCTGTACACACCACGACTCTTTATCCAGATCTACAGTCTTTAGAACTGGAGCATTTGTAAATAACTACTTCAACTACTCAAAATTCGTTGCACCTTCCTCTGTCCATTCAAATTTCCTTCCTTCCCTCTTTAATGATGTAATAGGATAGGCAATCTATGAGAAATTCCTGATGAACCTCTTGTAATAACTAGCTAACCCCATGAATGATCTGACCTCATCCACATTCCTAGGAGTTTTCCATTCCATGATAGCTCTTATCTTTTCCCGATCCACTGTTATTCCTTCCTTGGAAACAATATGTCCCAAGTAATGTACCTTTGTATGAAAGAAACTACATTTACTAAGCTTGGCATACAATTGATGCTCTCTCAATAGCCTTAACAATGTTACTAAATGTTCATCATTTTCTTCCTCATTCTTAGAATATATCAATATATCATCAATGAATACAATCATAAACTTTTCCAGATAAGGATGCAACACACTATTCATCAAACATGTGAAAGTAGTTGAAGCATTAGTGAAACCAAAAGGAACCATAATGAACTCATAATGCCCATACCTGGTCCAGAAAGCAGTCTTGTAGATGTCCTCTTCTTTGATGCGTATATGATGATATCTTGATCTCGGATCCATCTTCGAGAACAATGTTGCTCCCTTCAACTGGTCAAACAAGTCATCGATCCATGGCAACGGATACCTTTCCTTAATCATTACATTGTTCAACTACCTGTAATCAAAACATAACCTAAGAGTACCATCCTTCTTCTTCACAAACAACATTGGTGCACCCTAAGGTGATACACTTAGCCTAATGTATCTATTGTCAAGCATTTCCTTCAGCTGCAAATTCAATTCCACTAACTCTAGAGTGGACATCCTATACGGTGTCTTTGGTGTTGGTGTTGCCCCTAGGTACCAACTCAATATAAAAATCCACTTCCTTGTGAGGCAGTAACTCTGAAATCTCTGCTGGAAATACACCCTGAAACTGTTGCAAAACTGGGTACCTCTTCAAGACTTCTACATCCCCAACATCCTTACCTTTTTCACTAGAAATATGCACTGCAAACAATACACACCCTTTCCTAAGACTACGCTTTTCCTGC
Source organism: Pinus taeda (assembly GCA_000404065.3). Lineage (NCBI taxonomy): Eukaryota > Viridiplantae > Streptophyta > Pinopsida > Pinales > Pinaceae > Pinus > Pinus taeda. The sequence continues at coordinate 24,607 of APFE031255229.1, read as the reverse complement.
GTAGCTATAACAATTCTAACTGATGTTGTCTTCTTATTACCTAGTAAGATTCTATATTCTCCATTGTCATCCAATCACTCAATAGCCTTCTCATAACGATCCACCTTAGTCCTATGAAGATACAACCAATCCATACCCAAAAGCATACAGTGTGATCCCAATTGAAGCACATTTAGATGCACCGATGTAGGCATACCATTCAACTCAAATGCACAAACTCTTACCCAATGATTAATTTTTTCTCAGTACCTATAGCCAACTGCACCAACTAAGACTCGCAATGCACTTCTTTTCTCAAACCACACTTATCCACTAGGTCAGGATATACATAACTATAGTTAGATCCCAGGTCAATCAAAATAGAAACAACTTGATCACAAAGCTTACCGTCCATCTCGATAATAGATGCCTAGTGATCCGCCTACCTGTTATCCAATGTTGCATAGACCCGAGAGTGCTCTGTCCAACATACCCAACTTTTTGTGCCTCCTAAGCACTGTATATCTAAAGCCTACCACCTTGATATGATGGACAATCCTTCTTGAGAATCTCCTTGCCACATATCCAACACTAGAACTGTCTCCTACCATCACCTTTATCTTGTTTCTCTCCAGGATGTGACCCATGTCCCTTCTCAACTGCATGAAACTTATTGTAAGGAGAAACATTATCTTTCTCACATGCATCTTGAGGTCATGTTCCCTTCGGTGGTCGTTTACTGTTAGTCTTGTCATTCCCTTTCCAACCTTCCTTAGACTCAGAGTTACGCTTTGATTGCTCATAACAGTGCTTCAAATTCCCAATTACTTCCTCCAGTGACTAAGGCTCATCATACTCAATCCAATCCTTAAATGCTAATGGAAATCGATTGAAAAATCTTTAAACTTTGGCTTTCTCATCCTTAAGATACAACACATACCTTAGCAACTCCAGGAAATTAGTCATGTACTCCTCAATTGTCATCGATCCCATCTTCAGCTCATAGAACTCCTTGGCCTTACTATCATAGTACCTCTCTGACAAGTACTTATTTCTGAAGAGTCTCTTGAATTCATGCCAACTTAACTCCTTTGTCCTGATGTCCCTAACCCACTTCTCTGCTTTCCCTTTGAGGCTGACAATAGATATTTTGGCCTTCATGTTCTTTGTGTAATCATGCAACTCAAAGAACTTATTCATTCTAAGTTACCATGCCTCTGCATCCTCCAGATTCTTCAACTCTCCATCAAATGTAGGTGGCTTGGCTTTCTTGAACTCGTCCGAAAAAATATCCCCTTTCACTTCTCTTGTAAGGATGATAGAAATGATGACCATGATACCTGTCTGAACCAGAACTATAGTAGAACCCATGTGCACTGCCTCTCCTATCAGGTGTATCCAAGAACCTTCCATCTCTATCCGACCTATGCCCACCATGAGACCTGCTACCATATGCTCCAGTAGTCCTGTCTATAGTTGATCTGTGGTTGTCCATGTCTCTACAAGTATGACAAACTCTGAAGAATAATTACATTAACCTCTGCTTGTTTCTTATGTGCCCTAGCAAGTCTTTCCTATGACTAAATGATTTTTTCATTATCTACTTTGTAACTTCTTATCTCTGCCTTCAAACTTCTCAATGTGTCTGATATGTCCAGAGAGTACTCATATCTTGGTTTCTCATTTGATCTATAAGGGGATTCTCATGAACTGTGATCCACCTTTTTTCTAGTCATCTTTGATCTTCTTCTTCCTCCAAACATATAATGTTAGATAAACCAAATACAAACATAATCAACATACCTGAGTGAAGTTTAGGGGAGGCTATCTCATCTACAAAATCAGTCCAAATTAGCACGATACATGTATATACATAATCATATCAATATACCAACATCATCCCAGTTACCATGCATGATGTCGCAAACTATAACATCGATGATCTGATACCGATCATAAACAAAACTGAAGTAGAATTGATTATTTGCCGACAGTGAATTGATCATTAGCTTTAAGTGTTGAATGTGGAAGACTGAAGGAAAGCAGTTGATTTAAGACTTAATCAAGAACTTAAGAAGCATAGTTAAACATGAATTTGCAGCAATAATAGAGATATAAGACAACAAACATTGATAACGGAGTTCGTCCCTGATGGACTACGTCTCTGGGTCCGCTTTCAAGATGGGAGTTTGCTTTATTAGAATTGATCAAAAAAGGTCTTTTACATAGCCAAAAACGCCATACTTAATGTGCATACAGACACTTCTAGTCTCTATCAACAGAAATATCTCTCTCCTAGCTTTCCAAAGCCTGTCTTGGTTCACAATTCCGCCTCCGGACGGCCAAGATACATTGAAAACAACAATGTCCTCTCTAGCTCAGCATCTACATACAAGTCTCAAAATCTCTTTCATATTCCACTCATGACCAATGGGCTAAATCTATAGCATGCAGGCCAAGTTCAGGTCGAACTTCTTGGGCCAAACATGGTAAGTGGTTGAATGTATTCAATGTTCATTAGCCTCGGTCTTGTCACATAGTGACACCTTAAGATAAGGTGCATGGTATCCATACTTAAGATAGCGCATAATACAATAAAAACCCAAAATTGACTTTGAATATACATTATTCCGTTGACGGTCAGCTAACAACACAGAAAGCCTAAACTGCTCGTATGTGACTAGTCACAGTCTAACCACAGGCGAACATCTAGCGGCTTATCCTTATCTGCGCGGTAACCATGCTGCTCACATGACCTTTAATCTCCGCCCAACGGTTCCGTTCCCTGCGCAGTTAGCTGCTACAGTTAACACAAGAATGTGTGGTTTCCAAAATCTGTCACAACCTCCGACACAGTTACAACTTGACAGTTCCGCTGCGTTCTTTTACACTGCGGTTTGTAGACTGTTCTCATGCTGCAGTCCTGTTGCGATTAAGACCCGCAGTTAGGAATGTATTGTATTGTATTGGTTTTTTAATATAAAGTCTGAAAGTGGGTTTGTAATAGATTTGTTATGTAGGTTTATTACATAGGTTTTGCATTAGGTCTTGTCACATTTAAGTGTTAGGGCTTAGAACTTAGGATTAGTGCTAGGTCTTTAAACTTAGGATTTGGCACTTAGGTTATGTCCTTAGCTTAGAGTTTAAACCTTATTACACCACCATAGTAAAACCATTACAACAACTTTGTCACAATGACATACCACCATAAAAACCACCACCATGATTAACTGAAGAACACTAACTCCGTGCACAAACTAGACCTACAAGATCCTCCTTGACCAATCCTCTCCACTTGAAAGCTTTTGGACCACAAAAGTTTGATTTAAGAAGATATCAGGTGAGGGTACAGTTCCCTCACTCTTCTGATCTCCATCCACCTTGCCTTACTCGGATTCATGCCCTTGAGTCCCACTCGAAGATATTCAACACCTCCACGCCTTGAAGATCGAATCTTCCTGTCCAAGATGGTACCTTCAGCAACTCATTTATATACTCAGGTGCCAAATCATCAATAGTAGGAATCTATGTATCCTCCTCCGGATCCATGATCATAGGAGGTTCATACAACTTTAGATTTTCTACATTTACAACTGAGTAAATACGCATGTAAAGAGGTAAATCTAATCAAAATGCATTATTTCCAATCTTCTCAACAATCTTGAAAGGACCATACTTGATGGATTTCAGTTTCTTACCTTCTCCTTTCACCCTGTCTGTACTGATATACAACCATACCTAATCGCCGACCTAAAAATGATGATCAACTCGATGCTTTTCATGGCGCATTTTGTACTTGGCCTAACTCTTCTCTAACTCATCCTGCACTGCTTCATGCATTTGTTGTATCAGTTGAATGAACTTAACTGCTTTGTTTGCATCATCATGTTCACCCACTTTATCCTCTTCACCAAACATGAAATCCATCAGTGATTTTGGTAGATACCCAAAACATGTTTCAAATGGCAATCGATTAGTCAAAGAATGTAAGGTTCGATTGTAAGCATGTTGCACATAAGGTAAATATTAATTCCACAACTTAGGATGTTTACTGCAGTAACCTTGGAGAATATGTATGATTGTCATGTTCACCACTTATGTCTATCTATTGGTCTGTGGATGAAAAGTTGTGCTCTTCTTCATCTTTGTGTCCATGAGTCCCCACAAAGTGTACCAAAAATCTCCTACAAAACGAGTGTCTCAATCATAAATAATGAAAGTATGTAACCCAAAATGAACCCATACCTGTTCAAAGAACATCTTTGCAGTCTGTTCAACAGTCACTTGCTTTTTGCATGGAACAAGAATGCACATCTTGTTGAATCTATCAACCACAACATACATGTTAATCATGCCCTCTCCTGGACATAGGAAGTCCTCCAACAAAATCCATTGAAATGTTGTCCCATGGTCGCAAAGGAACTGGAAGTGGCATGTACAAACTGATATTTTGATTGCTTGGCTTGCTGGTCGAACACATCATGCATCCTTTAATGTACTTAACAATTGTTTCATACATGCGAGGCCAGTAACAATACCTTTGAATTTGTGCCATTGTTTTTCTTACTCTAAAATGTCCTGAAATGTGAGAAGAATGTGCTTCCCGAATAACATGCGCTCTTTCTGTCTGTGGTATGCACAACTTACCCAGATGATATAACAACATGTCATGAATATGATAATTGACTTCTTCCACCTGAGCACCATGAGTTAGTGATTCATAAATATCTTTGAAATCAACATTTGTACTATATTGTTCTATATAACTTTCATGTTTTAAAGAACTATTCTGTAGCACTACTGAAGCATCCAAAGATGGTCTAAACAAGATATCAGTGACTTTGTTTGTGACACATTTCTTCTACTTAATTACTAAGTGAAATTGTTGAAGAAATCCCATCCATCTGTAATGACGAGATTGTTGCAACTTAGTTTGAGACTGAAGGTACTGAAGCGGCTGATGATCTGTGTGAATCATTGTTTCCTTACCCATTAAATAATGTTTTCATTTCTTAACACTTTCAACCAAAGCAAATAGTTCTTTATCATATGTCGGATAATTCATTACTGCCTTAGAAAAAGTTTCAGAAAGAAAACAGATTGGTTTCCCTTTTTGAAGTAAGACTGCACCCATTGCATAACCACTAGCACCTGTTTCAATTTCGAATGGCTATTGAAGATCTAGTAAAGCTAAGATTGGTGTTGTAATAGTTTTCTCCTGAAGTGTATCAAAAGATTTTTGTTGTTTTCCTCCCCACTGAAAGGGAACTTTAGAACCTATTAAAGCATGTAACGGTGATGTAATCAAAGAAAACTGAGCAATAAATTTCCTCCAATACTGAATTGCACCTATAAAACTTCTAACTTTAGTCACATTCTGTGGTCTTGGCCACTTTACAATCACATCAATTTTAGCTAGATCTATTTTCAAACTTCCGCCTCGAACTATGTAACCAAGATAATTCAATGAAGTTTTCCCAAACTCACATTTGGAAAGTTTAAGGTACAATTTTTCCATGTGCAACACTTCGAAAACCTACTTAACATGCCTAACATGCTCTTCCATACTGGAACTGAAAATCAAGATATCATCTAAATAGATTATGACAAATTTATCAATGTATGGGTGGAATACATCATTCATAACCCGCATGAAATTTGCTAGCGCATTACACAAACCAAAGGGCATTACTAACCATTCAAATAGTCCCTGCCTAGTTTTGAATGCAGTTTTCCAGATGTCATTTTCTGCTATGCAAATTTGATGATACCCATTTTGCAAATCTAACTTAGTGAAATAAACAACATTTTTTAGTTGATCAAGTAAATAATCTATCCTAGGAAGAGGATACCTATTTTTTATTGTGATTTTCTTTAAGGCCCTAAAGTCGACACACATTCTCCATGTCCCATCTTTCTTAGGAACCAAAATTATAGGTGAGCCAAATGGAGATGAACTGGATTAGATGAAACCTTTTTCAATCAATTATTGGATTTGTTTCTTTATTTCTTCATTCTCTATAACTGACATGAGATACATTCCGATATTTGGAAGAGGGGCATCAGACATCAATTGTATCTCATGTTATATTTCTCTCTTAGGAGGAAGATGTTTTGGTTCTTTAAATAGATTTTGAAAAGAATCTACCACTTTAACCAATCTATCTTTAAACTGAGATTCACAACCTAAAAAAGCATCATGTTGATCTTTATGTTGTTCTTTTAAAACCATGAGTACATATCTCTTACTTGAACTGATTAATCGCTTCATCTGATTAACTGAAACTAAATCCAAGTGTGATTTGAGTTTATGTGCCCTGACAATATATTCAATCTCATCTTTCGTAAGGTGATATTTATGCTCCACTACAACAAAACCATGTGATTAGCGTCCCTTTTTTCTTCCTTTTTTGCATCTAGAGCCCATTTTGGTGCTATTTGTGTCCATTTATCAAAGATGGTGCAACACTTGAAGCAGAGTTTGCACTGCGTTTTGTACCAAGTCTTACACCAAGTTTAGCACCAGGTATTGTAATAGGTTTTGCACCAAGTTTTACGTTGGGTTTTATGCCAAGTTTTGTTCCATCCTTTGCACCATGTTTTGCACCAAGTTTGGCACCTAATTTTTTCACCAACTTTTGCATCCACTTTTTCTGCCTGCACTTGCATTCACTTTTTGCACCTACACTTGCATCATCTCTTGCATTCTCTTTTGCATCATTTTTTAAATCATTTTTTGCATTCATTTTCGCATCTTTTTTTGCATCCCCTTTGCGCCAATTTTTGCATTGAGGTTTGCGTCTAGTTTTGCATCTAATTTTGAATCTACTTTTGTTGCATCCACTTTTACATCTTGTTTTGCATCCATATTTACATCCTCTTTTACATATGTTATTGTGTACACTATTGCATCCAATTTTCTTGTGCTGTAATTTGCACCTAGTTTGGCACCTCCCTTGGCATCCATTTTTGCTTCTAAATTTGCATCCATGATTGCATCCTCATATACTTCTAGGTTTTCATCGACTTTTACATCTATTTTTGCATCCCTTTTTGTATCCACTTTTGCGTCAAGAATTGTATCAGGTTTTGTGTCTCATATTGCATCTACTTTCGGATCAAATTTTGCTGCATCAACGTTTGCATCCATTGTTGCACCCATGTTTACGTCCAATTTTGCATCCCTTCTTGCATCTTATTTTACATCTTCATTTGCTTATTTTTTGCATCTATAATTACATCCACTTTTGTTGTGACACAATTTGTGCCATGTTTTGTACTTACTGTTCTACCCACGTTTGCTTCCAATTTTGCATCCATCTTCGCATCCTCTTTTTCATCAAATATTGCATCTGTTTTTTCATCCACTTTTGTGTTGGGTGTTGCGTCTCATTTTGTATCTTATTTTGCATCTACTTCCATTGCATCCATATTTTGCATCCAATTTTGTTTCTCTCGTTGCACCCATGTTTGCATCCACATTTATATCCCTTATTTCATCTTGCCTTGCATCTAAGTTTTTTTGCATCCATATTTTGCATCCAATTTTGTTTCTCCTATTGCACCCATGTTTGCATCCACTTTTACATCCCTTATTTCATCTTGCCTTGCATCTAAGTTTTTTCTTTTTTTTTTGGTCTCTGTTATTACATCCACTTTTGTTGTGCCATATATTGTGCCTATCATTACATAATCATTACAACCCACATTTTCTTCCACTTGTGCATCTGCAATCGCATCATTTTTGTGTCCAAGTTTGCATCAAATATTGTTTACTTTTTTTGCATCCCATTTTGCATCTACTTTTACATCCACTTATGATGCGTAAAAAGTTGGCATCTAATTTTGTGTCCACTATTGCACCCATGTTTGGTCCATGTTTACATCCTTTTTTGCATCCAATTTTGTGTCCTTTTTTGCGTTCGTTGTTGTATCCACATTTATTTCACCACAATTGATGCTAAGTTTTATGCCTACTATTGCACCCATGTTTTCTTTCGATTTTTCATCCATGTTTGGATTCTATTTTGTGTCCAAGTTTGCATCAACTATTTCATCAACTTTTGTGTCAATTATTTTGTTTTGTTTTGCATCTTTTTATGTTGTGTCCACTCTTCATCCAATTTTACGTCTATTGTTGCCCCCATTTTTTTTTTCACTTTTGCATCCCTTTTCCAACACTCGTAATATATTTTGCATTGATGATATTTCTTATGACATTGATAATTATGAAGAAATGATGGCAATGTCAATAATTATGACAATGATGATAATGAAGGTGATGACGATGACATGAATTGTGATTATTATGATAATGACAATGATGATAAAGATGATGGGGGTTACGATGACAATGATGATGATGATGCTAATGACCTTGGCCAATCTTCCCAGCTTTTAAATGTTGTCATGGTCATAATAATAATCATTATCTTTGGCATTGTCTTCCAGGTCATCATCATCTGATCACCATTATTATTATTTTCATCTTGGCCATCATCAACAACAATAATGGAATGAATGATGATTATGATGTTCATGATGAAGATGACAATAATGATGATAGAGATTACATTAATTATGATGATGGGGATGATGAAAATTATAATGACGATGATAATGGTAGTGGTGATGATGATCATCGATCATCTCTCAAAAATAAAGTTGTTATTTCTCTTGCATATATCATGTGTCCTAACAACCCTTTTCGAGCCCTTGTAACATTTTTTTGGTTGACGATATTTCTTATGACACCTATAATTATGAACAATTGAAGACAATGTCCATAATCACGATGATGATGATGATGACGACATGAATGGTGATTATGATGATAATGCAATGATGACAATATTGATGACGATGATGGTGGTGATGATGACGATAATGATGATGATGACACTCTCTAAATTAGGGAGGTACTCATAATGAGACAAAAAAAATTACTCTCAAGTTGAAATATTCATATAAGAAGGGATCTGGATTGATAAGAATCAACGTCGATTTGCATCATCATAGCCATCATTTTCAAAATAGAAAGGCCTTTACTAACAAGTTCTATCTCTCCATTAGATCGGAGCACAACATTGGGAGGCATAAATTTCGACACCACTGCCTCTCTAGGCACTTACCCCACCAAGATGTTCACCAAGCATGTCTTCACATGATCATTTCCTAATCCACTGTCATAATATTTGACACCAGGAAATGTCAATCCTCATGACTATTCTTATCATGGATTAATGTACTTGACTTATGGTGGTTAGTCCTAGTCTAAGTACAAATTCTCAAATAATATTGGTCCCAGATGTTTATCTAATTTACCATTCTCCCTACTGGTGTCTTTACTAGGCTTACAACTGTTAGTCCTGGCCATAGTACATGACACATGGATAATATGATGTCCACCCTCACTCCCTCTCAAGTAGGGAGGATACATCCACAAGCATAATATTTTCTCAATAATACCCATCATTTTCATACAAAATAACATCATTAATTTGTTTTCATCGCATGACACCTTTATGATTAAGCATTCATAGATTTCTGGCAAAATATTTCCCCTTTTTTCATTCGTGATGAAAGAAAATCAAAAAGTGAAAGCCAAAATCATTAAAGATACACTATAATGATTTATCTAAGTCTAAAATCTAAGGTTGAAGTGAAAATTCATGTAAATGTTATATCTATTAGTTGTGCCAAACTTATGAAAACCTTATTCCCTAAGTCCTATATATAATAAAAAGAAAAATAAATAAAAATAAGGCCCAGTGAATGGTAACTCATGTATTCAATCCCTCTTCGGAACATATGAATATTTACACTCCTAATTACACTTGATCACATGTTTGTGATGGTTAAATCATGAAGTCCTCTTTTCCCCTTACATTTTCACTTCATCATTTAAGCACCTAATTGAGGATCTAGGGAATTTTTTTTGCCTAAGGATTTCATGTCTACTCTTGGTTTACTTATGTCACACTATGCTCAATTTATGTGACAGAGTGAAATACTTAAGTTTGTGGAGTTATTAGAACAATGTATTAATCTAGTCACCACACACACATGTATTATATCTCATTGATCCACATGTGTGGATTGGAGACTCATTGGTTGAGAACTTTAATGAAGACTACTTTAGGGCTTTGATGGTATAGCTTACAAAATATCTTGGTAAAAATTGTGATTCATCCTTTCTTTTCCTCGACACACTTGATAATATTAAAGTCACTCCCAATAATACATGGAGATGGTGACTATAAATTGCTTGTGTTGGAAATAGAATTGAGAAGTAGAGGTTTTCCATTTGTGATATTGGAGTCATAGACATTGGATACATGGTCGTAGTCCTCAATGTCAATTAATTAAAATTGTATTTTCATAATGCGAAAAGAGGTAAACATATTGGTAACCTTGATGTCCTGATCATTCCAAATAATAGCCATTCCACCTAAGTATCTCTTAGCATCAATCACTACTACTTGGAAATTCCTCCCCCATTTGCTAATTATATGAGGTAGAATCTCACTTAATACTTTTGTTTTCTTATATCAACATTATTGATGGGTGCTTTGCGTACCATTTTTCTTTTAGGAGTCTTTATTTTTCTTTATTATTGAGGCCCCTCATGTTCCATGAGACTATTTTCATGGAGAATTTACACAAAAAGGAAGTATAATGTGACTAAAAAAAACATGTTTCAAGATTTAAGTGCTTGGACAATGCCACTTCATGACTCCTATATTTCCTTAACCTAGGACCGAATGGTGAACTTAATGGACTTAAGGGAAATTGACCAATGAAAATCTTAAAAAAAAGGTGACTTTTGACTTTATCACATACAAGTTAATATACTAAAAAAAATATCCATAGCAATTTCTTCGATCAATGAATCATTAAAATAAAATATCCAAAACAATTTATCAAGCAATGAATCATTACATTATAAAATACAATCTATAAACCTTTTGGGAACTTTTTGCTAAACCATGCTCAAAACCAACATATTTAACATTAATATTTAACAATAATATAGACAATAACACATTTTCATAAATTAAATAACATGTTATCAAGCCTAAGAAATGTCACTAACAGAAAACTAAAAAACATGCAACTAATGGGGGTGACCATTCAAGGCCACCATAAGACAATAAATCTATTAAGACCAAGATTAGTGGGGACAAAGATCTACAAAGGACAAAAGAAAAACTATTTAACTTTATTGTTTTATTAGGTGCAAGTTGAACATTTCAAGATATAATAAAGAGCATTATATAACTTAGCAAGGAAGAGATGTATAATATCCATCTTAGTGACACAACACATGGCATTAAGTTACTTTTTTTATATATAATTTAAACTTCTAACATAAAATCACAAAATTAGCATGAATGGAATGTTTAAAATCCATCTTATTTAACAAAATATAATTTTTGTTTAAAAAAAGAAATACCAAAAACTAAAACATATATATATATATATATATATATATAATATATTATATATTAATATATATATTAAGTTACTTTTTATATATTAATTTTAACTTCTAACATTAAAATTCACAAAATTAGCATGAATGAATGTTTAAAAATCCATTTTTTTAAAAACAAATATAATTTTTGTTTATAAAAGAAATACCAAAACTAAAACATATTATATATATATAATTTAAAATAATTTTTAGAATTTTTGTAAACACTTCCCTCCATTCTAAGAAGCAAAAATAATAATAGAAATAAGGATGGACCAAAAATATTCCTTTTCCTCGTAAGTGTTTCCCATCGTTCATTCCACTCACTCGAGTTATTTCATAAAATGGAGATAAGTGTTATTTCACACTCTTTTGGCAAAGCCTATTGAGCTTCACCTATGATATATCTATTCCTTGATATATTGATCAAATTTTGATTCCTTCGAGATTAATTAGAGCAAAGAAGACATGCGTACTCTTAATTCCAAGTTCAATGCCTTTGATGGCGGACACAAGGCAAGGGAGAGGTTGTTATCGTGGTCATAACTCCAAGTTCATTGTCTCTGATGGTGGATGAGGCAAGGGAGGGGGTTGCGGTCATGGTCGTGGTTGTGGAGTTTTCTCTTTTACATTATATTTAGGGAGTTCAAAGCAATTTGAATGGAATCATTGTCGTCACTAGGTATAATGGATTAAGTGTGACAATGGATAAAATGAAGTAATTATTTGTGAGCATTTGTTCTTGAACGAACATTAGAATCCATTTACCATAGAGAAAAGTACATGCATTAAAAACAACTCAATATTTCATGCGACATTCATATTGCAAGCAACTTATTTTTCATTAAAAACAATTTAATTTTTCATGTGACATTCTTTTTTTTGTTAGAATTTCTTCTATTTCTAATCTGAATTATAATTATAATTTGAAACAAAACTTTCAGTAACTCTTAACTTACCAATCGTGCATGGACATCATAAGAAACATTCACAATATAATAAGAAGAACAAATGGGTACCTACTTCATATGCATTAAAAAATGCTTCCACTACTTAATGTGAATTACAAGTGTAATATTAGTTGGATCACCAATATATCTTAAACCATATTTTCATTTTTGTTTTTAGTATTATTAAATGTTATTATGTCCTACCTCATTTTATGGTTAGCATTGTAATAAAAATATGCATTGTGTTATAAAATTAGTACTAACATGTAATATTGATTTTTTTCCAGAACGCTACAGGTAATGACCACGAAGATGATGATACATACTATGTTTAGATTACATCATATATCAGAGATGATGATGATGAGGATGGAAATGGCGTTGGTGATGATTATGTGGATGATATTATCAGGATGGTCATGATGATAATCATGGAAATGATCATGAGGATGATCTTGACTATGATTTTCGTGGTGCTAGCTAGCCATGCGTTATTTTTTTATGTTTAGTTCGGATGTCTTAATATGATAATCATACACATGAATTTTAGTTTATTCAAATAATGATGGTGATACTATCGATACTATCTTGTTACCTTATGAATATGTTGAAAATTGTTTACATTTTTTTTTTTTATTATGAAGAATTCTTTTGTATGATGAGATTCCTATTTTTTTATGGTTGTTGTGAATTTATCTTAGAATAATGATATCTATGAAAAAAATATTTGGTAATCATACATTGGCTTTTAGTTGATTTGATTAAATATGATGATGATATTATCATTTTTATCTTGTTATCTTAGGTATATATTGAAAATTATCAACATTATTTTGATGGAGAATTATTATGTATGATGATATTACTATCTTTTGATGGATGTTGTGAATTTACCTTAGAATAATGGTGTTCACGAAAGATTTTCATCTAATAATCACACATTTGAATATTAGTTGATTTGATTAAAGATTATGAGGATTATTATTATTATCTTGTTACTTTAGATATGTGTTGAAAACTGTCAATGCTATTTGACGGAGAATCATTATGTATGATGATATTACTATTTTTGGATGTAATGTTGTGAATTTACCTTGGAATAATGATATTTGCGATAAGTGTTGATTTAGTAGTCATATATGTATATTGAAAATTGTCAACGATGTTTTGATGGAGAATTGTTATATATGAGGATATTGTTATCTTTTTTATAAATGTTGTTAATTAGCCTTAAATTTGTTTATAAATATTAAGTTATCAATTTGAATTGTGATATCTTCTTAAATGTGTTATACATGAAAATACCTCCTCATCATCTTGGAGGAGAATACTATGTTGTTGGTTGAAATACCCCTTTCTCCTAGACTATATAAGACTATAATACAAGTTATGTACCATGAGGACCACATTATCCTAGTCTATAACAAGTCCCCTTCATATAACTTTGTTACCAAAATTCTCACTGAGTCACGAGGAAAAAAGCTCGAGTTAACTAGAATTTGACACTCTTGTTCACTTTCGGAAACTCATATGATGGAATGTGATCTCTTTATCCTCATCTTTAGCTTTTTCCTAAAAAAGAAAATCATACAAAAGCGGGAAAGAACCATAAAGCATGGGGAAGCTTTTTCCTAAGCACAAAAGCATCTAAAAAGTGGAAAAGGCCATTTTTATATAAGGAAACATTATTCACCCAAAAGATTTTACTCAAATTGAAGTAATGAGGAATTTGGGAAATCTTCATAGCCTTCACTTTCCTATATATTGGAGGCTTGGACATTGAGAAAAAGATCGGAATTCTTGTATTTTCACGCTGCCAAGATCTATCTTGAGAGGGAGAGTTTTGGAGCTAGGAGTTGGGGGAGGTGTTGCTACAACTGCATTTGATGGTTGTAACTTTCCTCCAACTCCTTTATTAATATATATTTGTTGTTCTTCTTTCCATATGATGTTATTCACTCTTTACTCATTCTATTTAACTAATGAATGTATGGGATTTTGGTTTATATTTATTTATATGTTTATGATAGTTTCGATTATCAAGATATTATGATGTGAATCATGTTTTGTTCTCTCTCTTATCTGTAGGACCAAGCTTTGGATCTAGATAGGAGTGCTTCCCAGCTACACTAAAAACTCCAACAAGACCTGCATGCGAGGACTCACAAGAATTCCTTCTCTTTTTCTTAATCTATACTCTACATCTTGATCTACTAAGAATCCTGAGCTTTAGAACAACCTTTTGCTTAATATACACTCTACATCTTGATTTACTAAGAATCTTGAGCCTTAGAACAACCTTTTTCTTAATATGTCTGTCCTAGATTTCCTAGATAAACTAAGAGGCTTTTATGTTCATCTAATCATGCATTAAATCCCACAACAAAATGATATTTAGAAACTGTAATATATTTCACTATGTAATTGAAATTAGTAAAAGGAACCCACAAAGGGGGTCATAAATGGAAATAAAAGTAAAACTCTAAACAATAAGCCAAAATTGGATGTAACCATGGATGCAAAATTGGGAGTAGAATTGGATGTTAAACTAGCCATCAAAACAAGATGCAAACGATGAGACAAAAAGGGTGTTAAAGTATAATTAAAAAATGGTGGAACACTAGACACATGGAAGGGAACAAAATAGAGCATACAAAAGGATACCAAATTGGGCGCAAACAAGGATGCAAAAATGGACACCAAAATGAGGATGCAAAGAATGGTATAAAATTAGGATGCAAAATAGGTGCAAAAAAGATGTAAGAAAAGACACAAAACAATATTCAAAATGGGACTAAAAAGAGTGAAACCAAGGATGCCAAAAATGATGCATAACTAGATGAAAATTCAAACTAAAATCTAGGTGCAAAATGAGATGCAAATGTGGACACAAAATGTGATAGAAAAAAAGATGCAAATTTGGATGCCAAAAATGATACAAAATTAGACATAAAAAGAAATGATGCAAAATTGGACACAAAAGTAGAAAAAGTGGTGCAAAAATGGACATAAAAATGGCTCCAATTTGCAAGCAAATTGAGATGCAAAATGAGGTGCAACAAATGATTCAAAACTTGGTGCAAAAACAAATGCAAAAGTAGACGAAAAAATGGCTCAAAATTGATCGTAACATTAGACACAAAATGGGATGCAAAGGTGGATGTAAGACATGGTTCAACATAGGATACAAATTTAGATGCTCCAAAAGGATGCAAAATTGGTGTTAAAAATGATGTTAAATTAGATGCAACAAATGATGCAAAATATGGTGAAAAATAGGATGCAAAAAAAGGAGACAAATAAAACACAAAAGTTGATGCAAAAAATGGTTCAAAAATAGATGTAAAATTTGACATAAATCAGATTCAACATATGCTGCAAAATTGGATGCAAAAAATTGTGTAAAAAAAGGCAAAAAAACTCACACAAAAATAGATGTAAAAATAAGTACAAAATTAGAAGCAAAAAATGGGATAAGACTAGATGTAAAAATTGGCACAAACTAGATGCAAAAAAGGCACTAAATCAAATGCAAAAGATGGTGTAAAACTCGATGCAAATTACGACACAAAACTAGAAGTAAAGAATAGCACAAAATAGGAAGCAAAAAATGATGCAAAAATAGATGAAAAAATGACACAAAACTAGAAGCAAAACCTATTGTGAAACCAAATGCAAATCTTAGTGCAAAATATGATGCAAATTTTACATAAAAAAAAATATGCAATTTTTTGCGCAAAAAATGACGCTTTAAAAATTGTACAATAGAGCCAAATTTAGCACCAGACTGCTCATCCAAATTGAGAAAAAAATGCACTAAAATCTGGTGCTAAATCTCACGCAAATTGCATGTTTTGTTGCAGTGCTCTTTCCTATGAAACATTGTATCACGATCATAGAGATAAGGACTTCCTAGCACTACTCCACATATGTCTGTTGGAATCACATCTAAATCCACTTCATCAATTTAATTAGTTGTGATGGCAAATTTTAATCGACACTGCTTTGTGACATTAATCCGAGTTTCCTTATTTAGCCAACCTAATGGGTATGGTCATGGATGATTCTATGTCTCCAAACCCAATTTCTTAACTAAATCTTCAGATATTAAATTTGCCTGTGATCCACTGTCAAATAATGTATCTATTTTCTTATGCTTAGAAGTTATCCTTATATGAAATAATTCAATTCTTTTATCCTCATTCAGATGATTTATGTTTGAAGAAGATGCAGAAGTACTAGAACTTGAACCAGTGTCAGAAGTTTTACTTGTCGAAACCATTTCGATTATTTTCCCTTCATCACCTAAGTCGGAGCCCAAATCTTGTTGGATTGTTGCATTAGCCTTCTTTTCACCTTTCTTCTTCTAGAACTTCTTTGATCTAAGTTCTGGGTGAAGTTTCCAACATTTGGATTCACCGTGTCTGATCCTCTGGCAGTGAGGACAAGTAGGTCTTTCACTTTCCTTCTAAACTGTTGCTGATCTCTTTCCCTTCAAATTGCTCTTCCTCTTGTTGTCTTTGGAATCCTTGATTTCCAACTGTCTGGATGCTTTAGGTGAAAACTTGAACGGTGTGCCACCTGATTCAATATGTATGGCTTGAACACACACTTCATCAAAATCATCAGGATTAAACATCAATAATGTATGATGTAAATATGAATGTAAACTACCAATGTACTTTAATAAAATTTCACATGTATCCAATGGAATACTGAGTGCCAAAGCTTTCTTCTTGAACTCTTGAGTAAACTCCTGAACATTCTACCTTTTACCTTGCCTAATGACCACAATTTGACCACTTGACACCTCCTACACGAGCTACAGGGCACTCAGGAGTTGAACAACCAACCCAAGTGGCCAAACCCTAAGCTAGACCTCATTTTCTTAGCCATGGGCTCTCAACCGCTCCCACAACAAGTCATCCATGCGATTGGAAGCCTCCAACCACTCCCACAAGCCTACATCCTAGCGGTTGTAGCAAAAAAATTTCAGTTCAGAGCATGTGGTCCGGAATTCTGAGCCTAAATTTCAAGTTAGCGTCCATACCATTGCCCAAAATTCAGTGAGACTTTCCAGAATGATAAATGACATCAAGACAACTGCATTCATACTCTTTTTTTTCTCAAAGAGTTGACCTAAGCATGACAATCATTTCGTCGAACACATTGTGAACATGTAATCTACAGGTCATGAATGCATATCTAAACAAAGGGGTTTGATACTTATCCGAGAATCATCAAGAAGGTCTAATGCCCTCTTATAATAGCTATAATAACATCTATTAGCTCATGCATCCAATAATCATTCATTTACCAATCAAAACATGATAAGAGCCATAACTAAAATTTGTCATGAAACCATGCTTATAACCAATACATAGCTAGAATAATAACATTGATAGAATGACCATCAAAACCATATAATAAAAAGTATAAATACTCATGAAATACAAGAGGAAAAGAGCTCTTATTAACATATGCAAAATCCAACCAAGTCAGGGACTTCCACGTACCACTCGACTATAGATTGGTATGAACCAAATCTTTCTTTCAGCTAGTCATTCCCGTGCCATATTCCAAGCATGACTGTGGGACTCACAATAAAATAACTAGGGCTTCCCCAGGATTACCGCAATCTCACCAAAACCGGTCAAGGGACTCCTACGCTTGAAATAAGCACCTACACAATCAGGGTTTATCACAATCTTGCCAAATCTGGTCAAGGGATCACTAGGCCTAAAACAAGAACATACACTACCAGGCTTTACCGGAACCCCACCAAAACCAGTCAATGGATCACTAGGCCCTAAAAAAGCTTAGATGTCTCCGGATTTCTTCACCAACACCTTGAGGAATTTTCCCATATCTACCCTCAGGATTTACCGAAATCCTGACAAAACCGGTTAAGGGATTCTTAGGCCCTTGGGAATTTTGCTAAGACCACCTCACCTGGTTCCAAAACCATTCAACAATCCAAAGCTCAACCAAATGAAAGAAATCCATCACGCCATGGTTATCTAGAAATGACAAGGCAAGGTTGAACCCACTATCACACCTGGCAAAACCCATGAAAATAATGATAAGAGAACCAATTACACACATGCATCTACCATGCATGCCAAAACTAGCAAGAAAATCATACATGCAACTTGATACCTATAAAGCAATTTCATTGTAGCCGCTTGATCCAACTTTTGCTTACTTGTTCCTTTCTTTTCTTGTCCTTCCTTTGCCTTTTTTCTTCAATGTTAAAGTGCTCCAAGAATGCCCTAAGTGTGCAAGAGTATGAGAGAAGAGAATAGAGAGATAGATCCAATCTAAAACTGACAAAAGGTTGTGAACTAATCTTCAGAACCCTTTTTATCACCAAGGCCTCTATTTTCTTCAATTTCCTCTAGTTTTCCTTGAATTTTTCTCACACGCAATCCTGTGATCTTTCACTTTTCTTTTTTCCTAATTTCCTTTATTTTCATAAATAAAGTGTCAATCACTATCTCTTTGCCTTTTAAAAGCCTTTACCAATTTCCCCTTAACCATAATAAACCAAATGAACACCCACTAGGATGTTTTGCCCAACATTCAGCTTTGAATACATGTCCCATGACCTTCGTCTTATTTTACACTTATTAACTTTATTACATGAACTTTTAACCCAGAGTTGTCACATCATTTTTTTTTAGTTTAATATATCGTAAACTATTATGCCACACTCATCATTATATTAACCCACCAACAAAGTGTTTTATTTCAATTTAAATTCTTCACTCACTAACACAATGTTTTATTTCAACTTAAATTCAGCCACAACCATTTTGATAAATTCGACTTCAGATTATCAACATTTTACCAACACACCAACCAACATTTTACCAACACGCCAACAAGTTGATGGAATGCACACTCGTTTTTTTTTTGCAAGTTTTATATAATGTCGAAGCCCAAGCATAGATTAGAACCTGCGATTCGCCATTTCATGTTTTCACCTCCACCATCATGCACTTTTTGTTTGTTAATTTTGAACCTGGTTTTTATGTATACAATGGGATTTTAAATAACGTGGGATTTTAATCTAAATTTTAATGCGTGGTTTTTTTTTTTTAAATGGTCTTGACCTATTTTATTACGATGGTAATAATGTATGGGCGGGTTTTTATGCATGGTATGTTGATTTGTTTTTATTTTTGATGAGTTGGTTTTTTTTTCATGTTTTTTAATTGATATGGTTTGATTTTAGTTTTGCTTTTGATTATTGTTTTTATATATCTTTTTTTATTCTTTTTTATTTTTCTTCTTCTTCTGTTTTAGTTTTTAGATTAGTTGTTTGTTTATTATTATATATTATTTATATTATATATATACTATATTTTATTATATATACTTATATTTATTTTTAAATCAAGAATTTATTTTAGTTTTTCTTTTTGAAAAAAAATTAATTCTAGGTTTTAATCCTGTACAAAAATTACTTGCAAACGAATTTTAAAAACAAAAAATAAACAATGGCGAAAGCATAAAACGTAAAATAAATATACACAGAGATTTTCTCCTAGATCCCAAAACTAAGGCTACCAGATTGATTTCTCATTATATTCCTTGCAATGTTACAATACAAATATATACATGTTGAAGCATCTATTAACTTTGGATTAAAACATAATCGTAGTTCCCTTGACCGGATCTACAAAATACCATAATCAAAAAACCATCATGTCCAAAACCATGTGTGAAATCCATGCACCGGATCTACAAAATACCATAATCAAAAAACCATCATGTCCAAAACCATGTGTGAAATCCATGCACAAAACCACAGGTAAGTCCGCCCACCTAATATAGGGTCCAAAAAAACATTTTGGGGGCGTTGCCCCGAAGCTCGTAGAGGGGGGCCCTCAAATCCCCCAACGGGGCGGACTGCCGCCCCCTATGACCTCCCCTGCTACGACCGACGTAACAAAGAGAGAACTGGTCGCCCCCCCTCTAACCCCCCGGATTAATCATGGAAGAATATAACACACACCCAACACCCAATTAGGTCTTTTTTTTTTTTAATAAATAAATATATATATAATATATATATATATATATATATTATATATAAATTATATATATATATATATTATATTTTATATATTATATTAGAAATGTGAGACAATCTAAATTATTAAAAGTTAGAAGATTCAAAATTTAAGCAAATTTTTAGATGAAATAGTAAATTTACATCTCTTAGTTATTTCTTTTCAAATCTATGAATTGTATTGTGAAATTTAAAACCTAACTTATCCAAAAAACAATCGTTAATCTTCAAGTCACAATAAGGCATAGAAAGAAAGCATTCTTTGGAATTTTTTCAATCCTTTATTCATTTGAAATATAAAAATTGAAAAGCAAATTTAGAAGAATTGATCTTAAACTTAAAATTTTTAGCTCTTGAAACTCTACTTATTATCCTCCTTCATAAGCATCCCTTCTCTTGTAGATCTTCGTGCCAATGGTTATTGAACGAGGTGGCTCTTATTGCACCACCAAATAAAAATTACCAAGAAATAAATGAAATCAAACTTCAAAAGGAAAAAACTCAAAAAACATCACTAAGATTGGTTTAATTTCTTTAGTCTATCCTACTCTACTTTGAAAAAGAAAAGCTTTTTTCAAGTATAGGAATAATTCCAATGGAGCCATGTGCGTAACAAGATGATAAGTAAACTAATTTGTAGGTTTGAAAGATATGCTTTGATGTATACCAATATCTGAGAGACCAATTCCTTTGATTAAGATGGTGTTAAGAACCATTGAAGAAGAAAGAGGTGCTCCAACTTAATGATTGTCTGGAACCAAAGTTCAATATAGTTATGATGACCTTGGTTCACTTCCTCATCTAGATCATTATGTATGTCTTCTTCCATCATGTCATTAAAATCTTCTACTATGGGATAGTTGATCTCTTGGATGCATAAGGGCTCTGATGATAAGCATAGTATAAATTCCTCGATCTCAAGTTCTAATGGTTGCTCTCCATCAAATGTGGTCCATGATTCTTTATTGTCCTATATAGCTTCTTCTTCTGGATGATATCCCTGTCTAGCAATGGATTAGATTAGTACATGGAGCTCTTACAGTACCCAAAATTGGTTGAAATTCATGCATCCTAAATGATTTTTAACGCAAATTTTAACTATGTATCTAAAAAAGAATGCAACTAAAATGAGATGCAACTGCAACAACTATTACTAGGAAGAACCCCACAATTGTGATGTGTAGGTTCTTACCTCTCGTCTTACTGCTACTCCCAAATAGAGTTGTGTAAAATGAAAAGGCATTCTAGATTGAAAGCTAATGCTTAAGTATACTTCCCTAACAATGGTGCCAAAAATGTTGGGTAATTTAATTATTGGTTAAATTACTTAACATTAAATTATCAATCTAAGTTTGTATACTTGTGAAGTACACTACATTATATGTGCTAGGAAATCAACTTTCAATTTTATTTCTAAAAGAAGAATTTTAATCACGCCTGAAATCCAAACCTACTAGTTACATAATAATAAGATAAAGGCCTTTCCATATATTATACTTAAGCCCATTGGATCAAATTTAAGCCCATGACATTTCAGAGATCCACAGGCCTCTCAGGCTAATGGAAATCAACGAAACAAGCTCATGAACACATACAAGAATCCTTTCATTTACTCGGGAATTACATAAGAAATCAACATTCCTTTAACATGCAAGAAATCACATTCCACATTACATCACAAGCATTAGACCAGTACATTGAATCAACACCAAACAAGCTTTAAGCCAAAACATCAACCATATGCATAACAATCAATGTACAAAGGCTTGACTATATACTTATCTTATCAAATGTGCTTAACAATTGAGATTGGGACTTCAACTCTCCACCTAACCATAAACACCTTGCAACCAAGCCTTTCTTGCAATAGTCACCCCTGAGCCAGATTCTAGAGCTTGAGGATGGGTGCTTAAGGGATTAAACCAATTCTGCCAAATAAAATAGGGACTTCACAGGCTCATCCACCTCCACCCACTAGCTCTTTTATGTAGTCAATTTCCCACATGGAATCTAAAGGTCCACTACCGCCACCTTTCAATGACTTTAATAAGAATTGTAGCTCTACCATCATAGTTTGAAATAGATAATCTAGAGGCTCACCTCCACCAACCAACCAAACAAGGGAGCCTAGAGGTATCCCAACTCCACCCTTTTCACAACAAGGGAATCTAAAGGCTCCTACCTCCACCCACCATCCAAATAAAGGATTCCAGAGGTGTACCACCTCCACCCTTTTCACAACAAGGGAATCCAAACGCTCATACCTCCACCTATCAGCCAAACAAGGGAGTCCAGAGGTGTCCCACATCCACCCTTAATCAACAAGGGAATCCATATGCTCATACCTCCACCCACTAGCAAAATAAGGGAGTCCAGAGGTGTCCTACCTCCACCCTCCATCAACAAGGGAATCAAGAGGCTTATACCTCCATCGTCAATCAATAAGGGAATCCATAGGCTTATACCTCCTCCCTAAATTTAGCAATGGAACCCAAATCTCACTATAAAAACCAAAAAAAACAAGAAAAGGGGACTAAAGAACTCTCCTTCTGGGAATCCAAGGAACAAGCCTCCACCCAAGTTGTCAAGGGAATCAACAGAAAACCATCTCCACCCTTCAGTCTTATAGGGAATCTAGAGACTATGTCCTCACCTAAGAGATATTCTTCCACCTCCCAATGCTAACCTAAATGATTGCTCTACTCCCTACGTTCTAATAATAGCACAAAACTTTTTGCTCCTTTTCCTTCTTGTGCTATGGCTTTTTCTTCCTCTACAACGCAATCATTTATTCTCTATCGTCTTCCTCACAATTTCTTATCTTGCTCTTGTTCAATAGTGTTCTCCCACATTCTCAATTTTTCTCTGTATCCCATTAGTCTCTCCTTAATGCGTGGGAAAGAAAATGCCCTTCTTGAATGTTGTCTTCTTGAATTCTTTGTGTTGAGGGAAAATTGTCTACTCCTCGAATCCCTTCTCCATAATTTTTCCACTACCATTCTGCAATTATTTTGGTTATGTGGGTCGACACTCATGTTGCCTGTCCTTGAGCTCAACCATGGTGGTTCTACTCTTGAGTGGTTGTGGGGATGTTGTCATGTCAACTCCGCCACCCCCCGCCCCCACTTCTTGTTGGTTGACTTCAACTGTCCCAATTTCCAATGCAACCCATCATCCATTACTTTTTTCCTTTATGGCTTGTGAATTTATCCAAGGTAGGAATATGTTGAGAAATGGCAACAAGCAATTCTAGTTTAATTTGTCCTTGAATTAAACTATGAATAAAATCGAATTATATTCTCATAGTAACTTGTAAATAGTTAGTTAAGTTTAATTAACTTAATTAGCTTAGGAATTTCAAGTTGGAAGTCTTTTGGAAGTCAAGTAAGTGTTCTCCCTAAATTTTAGGGGTCCATTATGAGTTTAGATTGAGTTGTAATCAGATAACTCAGTTTACTGAGTTATAGTTAGTTAAACTGGTTCTAATTATTTGTTGAACTAGTAGAGGATTAGCAGTCAGTTAGTGCAGTAGTGCATCCGCAAGTGCTACTATAGGTAACTGAAGATTCACTCATTAGAAACTCATGCATGTCAATTCTCAGAAAGACCCAGTTGAGACTTGAGTGCAGGGACAATGTACTATCAGTTGTTTGATTTACTAAGTTGTAAATATCATGCATGCAATCAAGAAGAGGACCTAATTAGGATTGCGCAATTTTGGAATCATGAATACCCTTTAAATACAGGCTATTCATCCTAGGAATTGTGCAAGGAAATAGGGGCTTGGAAGGCAGTGGAAACTGGCTAAGTGTTGGCTAATAACAGGCTTGTGAGGTAGAGAGTTGAGCACGCTTGTGTGAAATTGTTCTAGTGAGAACAAGCTTTGTATCTTCACTCATATTTCTGATTTAATGCAATATAGATATGCAAGGTTTTCAACAGTGGCTTTCCCCAGGAAAACTTATTGCGTTATGTGCCTTTGATTTGTCTTCTTCTTGTTCATATTGTTTCCATCAATCTATTGGCTTTCGCTGGTTGAAAGTAGAAGTAGATTCTTGTCTCTTGTTTTAGAAGATTACATGAGCTTATGAATCTACAAGAAAAATATACATGGTATTGGAGCTT